>VWZK01015381.1:0-34236 GCA_013396935.1 Baryphthengus martii | reverse complement strand
GAGAGGAGAGGAGAGGAGAAAAAAAAAAGAAAAGAAAGGAAGAAGAAAGGTAGTATGCTAGTTTTTGCTGGGTTGCAGTTAATATTTTTCATAGTGGCTAGTATCTTGCTTGGATATTGGATATCTTTCTTGATCTATGTTATGGATTTGTGTTGGAAACGATGCTGGTAGTACAGAGAAGTTTTTGTTATCATTGAGCAGTGCTTACATACAAAGCCTTTTCTGCTTCTCACCCACCCCACTGTGAGGAGGGTGGACTTGCACAAGAAATTAGGCAGGGACACAGCCAGGACAGCTGACCTCAACTGGCCAAAGGGATATTCCATACCATATGACATCATGCACACCATATAAAGCTAGGGGAAGAAGAAAGAATTCCTAGTTATGGCGTTAGTCTTCTCAAGTAATTGTTAAGTGTGATGGAGCCCTGCTTTCCTGGAGATGTCTGAACACTTGCCTGATGACGGAAAGTAGTTCATGCTTTCCTTATTTTACTTTGTTTGTGGATGCAGCTGTTGCCTTACCTGGTAATCTGTCTTTATCTCAGCCCATGATTTTTCTCACTTTTACACTTCCAATTCTCTCTCCAAGTCCACTGGAGTGGGAGTGAGCAGCTGTGTGGTGCTTGGTTGCTGGCTGGGGTTAGACCACAACAGTTGGTTTTGGTGACCAAAGCGGGGCTCGAAGAGTTTGAAATGACAGCAGATTTGATTGGAATGTACTAGATTGAATTTGTAGTTGTTATTGCTGTTTAGCTATTAACTGTCAATCTTTTGTGCTTGTCTTGATGTGTATTAGAGTCTAGTGCTCCTTAGGGGCTGCTTCCACTGCTTCCTGTGTACAGGAACGTGCCATGCTGGGCTGTGCATGGGAACATTTTCATAACAGCAATGGTGATGTGCCTAGGCTAACAAATGTGCTGCTGTAGGCTGGAACTCCAGCGTGAATTCTAGTCAAAAGAAATGAACTGCGAATGAATCCACATGGGAGTAGGACATCTGAAAATGCCTGTAGCCACAGGCAAGTCCACACCAGAGTGTGTGATTCTCAAAGCGTCTGTGGCAATGGTTATGTCTGTGCCGCAGTAGGTATACCTCTGAAAGGATTGTGGCTCAAGGAAAAATTTGTGCTGGAGAAGGTACAGTTCAAAGCATCTATGGTTGTGCATAAGTCTCTGCTGCAATAAGTACACCTTGAAGCATCTGTGGCTGTGCGTGAGGTCGAAGTGGAACATCTGAAAGCATGTAGCCATGGGTAAAACCAGGACTGAATAGGTATATCCCTGGAGAGACTGCCACTGTGGACAAGGCCACGTTGGAGCAGGCTCTCTCCTTAAATGATTGTGGCTGTGAGTAAGGCCATTCTGGAGCAGGTATGCATCCAAAGGCATTGTGGCACATAGATTAGGCCATGCTGGAGCAAGTATATATATGAAGGCATTGGGGCACATGGATGAGGCCATGCTGGAGTAGGTACACCTCAAAGCAACTGTGGCTATGGATGTCTATGCTACAGCAGGTATACCTCTGAGGAGACTGTGGCTTATAGGAAGGGCTCCACTTGGAGCAGGTACACCCCAGCAATGCCCTGGCCATCTGCCAGCCTAAAAAATGAAGGAAGAGAAAAAGAAAAGATGTAAATGACCTCAGGGTCTTACACTGAGTTTAAATAAGCTTAAAGTAGAAGTTTGGGAGATTAGTCAGCATGGTGTGGCTGTTAAGCACAGGTACCTAAATACTGAGGCTGGATGGTTTGATTATAAGGAGTATCTTCTGTAACCTAGCACACAATGGTAAATTTGTTGCACTCTAAATTGCCTTTGAGAGTCTTGCCCTTCCTACCAGCATGACTTACTGTCAGTTGCTGGTGGGTGAAAGCCTTGATCCTATGTCCCATGGAAGTCAATGGGAGCACTGCCTTTGACATCAATGAATGCTGGATCACACCCCAGGTGAAAAACAGTAGCTTTGCTTCTAGTCAGGCCAAGTTGATGAATAAATCAGAGCCTTGTGTGTGTGGAGTCAGGGCTAGTTGTGAGCATCTCTTGCAGAGGCATTTTACAGTCCAAATGTGTGTGACCAAGGCAATGTGATTAATTATTGGATAAAGCTTGAGGCAACCACAGAATTGCAGATACCAGCTGGAGAAATGTGTTACAGAGGAATTTATAATACACATGACTATCAGCCTCTTGATCTTCAGGGGTATTCAAGGAAGACGGAGATAAGACAATTCTTTATGTGTGTTTTCAATCGGGGAGGAAAAAGAGAGCAAATACAACTTTTTCTCTCTCTGGCACTTGGTATTACGCTCTAACACTGTTCTCTATTTCCAATTATTTTTGAAGAAGTATGTAAGTTCTCAGGAAAGAGAACTGAGTGCATTTAATATTGTGTACCCCCCCTCCCTTCACCAAATCACAAAACTTGAACTATGCCGCAGGGTTGTGTTTGCAAACTGCCCTGTCGCATATAAACAAAACAGAAGCTACAAGAGGCAGGGTAAACATCCCCATAGGCTCTGGGTGTCTGTGGCCAGCCCAACTTCATCTCCATGCACCACTGAGGCCAGTGACAAGGCTTGTACTGCAGGGTGCCATGGAAATGATGGGCCATCTGAAGAAAGTGCTCACAACCTTGACTCAGTCTCAGCAAAACTGAAGTGGGCACAAAGTTTTAGTGATTTCAGAAGGAGGAGCTCACCAGGATTCTGGATTACTTCCTTGAACTCCAGTGAGCTGAAGTGGGTAGGAAGAGAGGAGTCATGAAAGCAAAGGGACAGGTGACGTGCTAAAGTATAACAGGGCCAAAACCATATAGACCTTCAAAATGCATAGATAAATCCTATGACAGCTTCTGCATCAGCTGCCCCAGGCACTGTGAGTGAGTGGGTTAGGAGGCCCTTTCTAATGGATCAGCGGTAGGTCAAAGAAAGGCATGGTGGAGGAGTCATAGTTTCCCTCTTGCTCTCACACAATGAAATGATTTTTGGGACTCAAAGGTTATATGTATTGCAACAGGTTCTGCGGGTGTTTTTTTAAGAACTAACAGGTGAAGGTCATATGCAGTGAATTTCAGGGGAGGAAAGTCTATCTTGACAGGATCTGTGCTACCTTTCAAACAACAGAGAGGGAAGACTATACGAGAGATGGGACACAGCACCATGCTGCAGACTCTGCCAGAATTGTTTTGCTTCCATGTAAGGATAAATAACTGCCTCTCTATATGCTGTTTCGAGAGAGAAAACTCCAGCTCAGTCAGGGATATCGTCTTTGACTTTTTAGCCCAGCAAGAAATGGAAATGCTCTTCTCTCTTTCTTCCTCTTTGTTAGTTTATATACATCAACTCTCATCATGTTTACCTGCAAATAAGTGGTCTCAGTATGACTGCTCTCTTTGTAGTTTTTAATATCAAAACTTCTATCCCCATTGTATAGCTTAGATGGAAGCTAAATAAGCACTGAAATGAAACAAAAAGCCTCGGGAGATCTTGAAGCCAGGATACAAGTTGTGTAGTCAGGAGAAAAATAACCAAAGTAAGAAACTATGGGCCATGCCTCATGCTAACAGACACACAGGTGTTTCCCTTGACTATTTTCAAATAAGGCCTAAGTCAAGCCCTCTCCACATGGCTTCGAGTGAGAATGCACCTTATTGCTCAAGACGCTAAAAAATTTGAGTGATTTACACACTTTTAAACCTACTCTGCACTTCCACTATTAATCATACACAATCCACAACAATGTCACTCTCTTTGTGCAGCATGGTGGAATTATCTGTATATCATATATTCAAATTATATTGTGTGCTTGAGGGAGTTCATGATCCCCTGAAAACTTCTGTGGCAGCACAGTTTGCAAACTCCGCATGCTACCTATGAACCATCTATTGTGTATGTGACTGCAAGCTTGAATCCCTGCCTGGGATTATCTGAAAACTCTGGAACTTGCCAGCAGGAAAATGTACAGCTAAAAAATTATATTGTTGAAACTCTGACAAATCCACCCCAGTTTATAGCTTTGAAAATAGGGTAGGTGTGAGCAACTGAATATATTATACACCATAGCATGGCCTCCTGAGGGCTGCAGTATAGAAGCTGTTTACTTTGACTGACACTTTTCATTTTTCTTTTCTTCTAGACATTATCGCTGCAAATGATATCTCTACTCTGTATGGATTTGTTCCTCAAAAATCTTTTTAGATATTTGGATAAACATCTTCTGAATAAGTTCTTTTGTTGTTATGATGATGATTTTTGGAAGCAATCCAGCAGTAACACAACAGGCAAGCAACACAATGAGTAAAAGCAAGCAGACCTGCATTATATTGATACATCAAATTACATGGAGGTAGGACTTCCAGAACTTCTCTCCACTGTAAAGTAGTTTTAAAACTCCAAATCTGGACACAAAGAAGTGTAGATTTTTTTTTCTCCCTGTCACATTTCTATAAAGAGAAGTTTAAATCCCCCCAAATAAACTAGTGGCTACTTGACAAGAGTGAAATAAATCACACTTAAGCACGGAATGGCATTCATTCTACTTGGACTCCCATAAGCTAGCAGAAGCATCCTTGCAAAGTACAACTACTCGGCAAAAGGAAGATTTGTTGTTAAAGCCAATAATAGTACTTCCAGATAGAGTCAGCATTGGGTCATGCAGAGTGGGAGCATTTTTTCCCTGCTATATTGGTATCAGAAATTGGAAATTCACTACAATTTTCCAGTTCCATCAGAAATTCTATCATCTCTCATATTGAATGCCGAAACTGGGGGCAATGACTGGTGACCATGTTGCACACTGGTACATTAGCCTGAAGGGTAATTTTTTTCCCTAGTTCTATGGGAGAAAAAGTAGAAGAGCAAAATTCCTTTGCCAGAGTGTTCCCTGATTGACAAATAAATCATTCTTCATTTCACTCAAGCAGGACCAAAGAGCACCTTTTAGCTAAAGAGATGGCTCAGAGATGGCAGTTTTATCAATGTAAGCTTGAGTTGTAAAACACAAAGTATACCTTTTAAGTATAATTTTGTGAACAGAAAATGTATATTTTGGTCTGATGCATGAATCTTTCATCTGCCTTACTCCTGCCATTTGTATTGTCTGCCATTTGGGAATATCCCAAGTGTTCTCTGCTTCTCTCTTTGTTGTTTTATAGTTCCTTTTGTACAGCAGCCAATGCTAACATTTCTTTCTAAGTGTGAAAGTTGCTTATGGTTTTGATGTACCTGTACTGTACAGTACTTGCCAAGTATGTGGGAGGGACACTGCACTTTCTGAGACCATTAAGAGAAAATTCCACCTGGTTCATGTTGAGGAAGGATAATGTCTGTATTGTTTTGCAGGAAGTGAGAAATGCAGAAGAGCTGCTGAAGTAACTTCAAAGCTCATATTTGGAGGTCCAATGAACTTCAATTTCTCTAATGCCTCCATGGTCACCAGTAATGGCCTTAGCTGTGTAGCACATGGGAAAACAGGAATACTTCACAGGGGACTGGGCTCTTTCCGACACTGCAAAACCTGCTGTGATCGTTTCACAGGACACTTAAAGTGGGTCTCAGAGAAACCTCAGGTCCACCTGCTTATTATGCTGTGGTGTAGCTCTTGGTCTGGTATGGAAAGCAGACATGACACAGACTGATGTACTTTTTGCTTGCCTTCCAGCTCTAGCTCCCCATGGGCAGCCTCCCTCTGGCCAAGTACCAGCAGCGTGCTCTGATCTGAGACAATGCAACCATAGGGCTGAGGGCACTGTTCTCTACAAGTACCCACCACTCTATTTCTGGACTAAGGGATGTTTCCAGTTCTGTGTTGTTATATCCTGATGGAAGTTCTCCCGTTAGGAGGGAATTCCAAGAAATTAAATTAGGTATAAATGTAGCACCTGTAAACCTCACATTTCTTAGTTTCCCTGGATTTATGTTGTTTATTTATGTTTTGTGATGTAAATGGGACTAGTGGTTTAGACAGTAGATTGCATCTTGTAAATAAAAATAAGTAAGTGTGTTGTTCACACATCACATTTTCACCTTTATGAGAGATCATAAAACCCTGGAAGGAGAGAGCAAGGGGTAACTCACTCAATGATATTTTCATGCAGCGTCTTCAACATATTTATTGCTGCATCAGAGTTTTCAAGGCTGGTCATACATTCAGAGCTGTGCCAACCAGTGATCGGTTTGTGCTAAATTTGGCTGATGCTTTGCTGAGGACTGAAAAGGAAAAGGCATTAAGCAGTTCCTGTGGCAGAAGTGGCTTCCTATTTTTGAGTTAAAGCTTGAGTAAATTAAAGCACAGGCTTTCCAGTAAAGAACTGTTTCACCTGTACTATCTCAGCAAGTACTCTGTGCTCTAAGCAACATAGTAAGCACCACAGACAATTTACTTCATACTGGAAAGAAAGATAAAGTTGTAGCAGAGCTGACTAAACTTGCCTGCTCAAGAGAAGCATATAGTTTGTGGGCTGACCCAGAAAATTGTTTGCTTAGGGTTTTTCCTGACATTTTCAGGTTGAGAAAAAGTGAGGGTACTTGGCTGAAAAAATGAGACAAGCGGCCTCAGTTGTTCCCAACTTGCAATGACCTCAAACTCCCTATCATTCTTTCTTTTCCCAACTTCAAGCAGTAGAAGGAGCAACGTTGGAATTAGGGACTCTAAATAATTATCATTTTTCCTGCCTGCATCTCCCACAACCCACAAAAGTTCAGGCTTCATGAGTGAGTGGAATCAAAGAGGGGCCAAATCACCACTGTTCAGTGGTTTGGAATTTATTGCAACAGCTAGCAGCACACATAATGTTGTGATTTGCTGAGGGTGTCTATGAGTAGTATCTTGTTTTCAACGTAATCCTGAGCAAGAGGCTATGAAGAATCCACCTAAGACCTAGACAGTATTTAAAACCTGCCATTCACCCCAGAAAGCCCCACCTCACTTTGACATCCCATGTCAGCTCCTTAAATCAAACCCCTCAGACTCAGGAATGAAGTAAATAAATTATAAGCTTTATTGATTGTGTCTGCTATGTGAACATTCTTTAGCATTGACTAGGCTGTTCAAACTATTGTCCCAACATGGATGAGGCTCCCCATAAAACCCGAAATGGCTATCCAAGAGGGAGCAGAAATGTTTTCTTTCGTTGATCCAAGGTTCTGTCAGGGAGGGTTTTGATCTCTGCAATTTTACAACATCCATATGGTCAGGAATGAGCTAGCTGGCTCCTTTCAGTGGGATATGGGATCAGAGTTTTAGATTGGACCAAAGCCCACCATGATACAGTATTTTTTATTTTTTAAATGAGTATCGGTGAATTTCTCATTATTTTTGGAAACATGGACCCTATTTGTCTCTCACTTTGTCTGTTCTCCTGCCTGTATGACTGTTGATTTCAACTAAACCACTGGTATACATACGTCTTAGACTTCTCTTCCAACTAATGGAGATAGTGCTGGTGGTTGCTGGTGAGGGGTTATTTTGAGGAAAAGGATTGGTTTTGCTTCGCTTTAAAGCAAGGAGGTGTGGTAAATCACAAGAATCTATCTTGGGATGGAGATAATAAATCACTCTTCCCAGGTGAAATCTTTTATTTATGCCTTGAGATTCCATTTCATTGAGGAAAGGTATGTTCTTTTGGCTTCAGCAAGGCTGCACTTTAGCAAGTGATTCAAATCAAGCTGACACTTATTAGTGAGCATGTTGAACACTTTGCTCTCAGGCACTTCACCGGGCTGCCACCATTCTCCATTCTTCACAGATGTTTGTTCTCCTCAGATTTCATCTGGAAGCAAAATCACTGCCTGCTCTTCATGTCAGTGGGAAGTCAACTGCAAAGGACAGCTTGATTTTAGAGACAATGGATCGCTCCCATTAGCAAAAAAAAGCAAATAGAAGGGGAGACGAAATAATACACTCACAGATCAGCTGTAATACACTCTAGGTTCTCCTATTCTGAAAGCGACCAAGCAAACCTTTTACTACCATTTTTTAGGTGTTGAGCCCTGTCACCACACTCAGTGTTGCACAGTAGATATTCAATAGTAGTGGCTCCAAAGATAATATCATCAACATCATACAGATGGTAAATTATTTAATTGCGAATCAACTATTATTATAAGCTGGTGTTCATTTGAAAACAAACAAACAAACAAACCAAAACCAAATCTTGATTAAAAAAATATATTTACACAGATATGTAGCTCTAGATGCTGTCCTGTCTCTGGGAACACTCTAAGTTGAACTCTGCACACACTATTCTTAAATTTTGTTTGCACTTTGTGCACTTGGATACCACTGAGAAAGCATAATTCAGAAGCAAGAGCCTGCAACTAAGTCCTGCTTCCAGAGAAAAAGAAAGTAATGACAGAATCTAGTTTACATATTCTCTTGGTTAAATTTAGGTTTATTTGTGTCTAGAAAGAGGTGATAACATCTTAACTCACCAGATCATAGATAACTCTTATGTACTTGTCACAGAAGAAAAAAAGAGGCAGTAGATCTAGAGGGTTAGTAAACTCTAGAAGACATCTGGAGCTTCTGCCCACCTTGGGGGTTCTGGTGGTATAAGACATCTCTATATGCAGGCTACACGTTACGACAGAGGGGCATTTGCTGCTAGGTATAACAATCTGCATGTGTCCAGGTGGCCCTTGTAAGGATGTCTGGGAACTCTGAGCCCTTCTGTCAAAGACAGGAGCATGCTTTCATCCAAGCCGATACGACAGTGACGTATTGCACTGGCCAAAATACTGCACAAAACTTGGCTCCCTGCTTGCTTTGTAACCTAGCCTAAACAATGGAAACGAACCACAAAAAAACGGGGGCTACCTATTACAAAGACCTGATTATTTTCTTAATTCGCTTTACTTCGTGGCTGTCATGGGGCCGTTCCTATGCTAAGTAAAGGAGGCAGCTCGCTGTTTCAAAAATGTAAACTTTAGACTCCCTGTTGAAAATGGAATGCCTATAGTAGGGAAATAAACACTACTTGTAGCATGAGTTAGTGCATGCTGGAGTATGAAGGCTTTAGTCATATTTATACAGAAAGAGAGTCTATGTGAAATGCATAACCTGAAAAGGTGACCCTGCCATTTCAGCAGTTATACGTAGCTAACAAACAATGGAGGAAAAAAAGTCCCCTTTTAAAAAAAAAAGGTTCTTTTCATTTAATATTATAATAATCATAAAAAGGAAACCAAACCAGGAAAGACAAGGATAATGTGTTTGTGTTTCTGCCTTTTGTTAAACATTTTATTCTGTCTAACACGCCAAATGTTTTAAGGCATTAATACATCTGCAAAATTTGTATGAGAGAGTAACTAGTAAGCCTTTTAAATCAAGCTTTCCCCATCCTCTAGTGAGGGAGACAAAACGAAGAGGTCACGCTGCAGTAGAGAGAGAACATGTTCCCCAGACCAGATTTTGCCGTCGAAGATGATCCCAGTGAAGTCACAGGAGAGCTAGCTGACTGAATGTGCAGTGATGTGAACCAGAAGGCTTGGATTCATGGGAATCTTGTTCATTTGTAGGAAGCTGAGAAGTCGGGAGTGCACTGTGGAGATAGTTACAAAATGATCTGAGGACCATCTGGGAACAGAGGAAAATGACCGACCAATATTCAGGGACTTCTGGATATAGCGTTAAGTACAGTGGGGCTGTCAGTAACCTTTAGGAATCACTAATAATTAGCTGCATGAGCTATGTGAGCCAGAATATCTTTACAATGCTAAAATCAGCTGTGTCAAAAAATTAAAAGGATCCAGGGACAGCTTCAGTCTTATCAATAAAGTGCCCTATTGGTTACATGGAGGAAGCTTTTTTCTTTTTAAATATAAGATTATGATTATGAGAGGTCCTCTACCACTTTCACAATTCTGTAACAATACGTAAACTTATTTATTAGTGACTCTTCACTCTTATCTTTGCTGTCTTCAAACCTACAACATTCAGTTGAAAACTGAAGATATGTCACCAGAATAGATTGTATCCAAAGCAGTGAAAGATATTGTAAGTAGGAGTCTATCAAATAGAAAAGAAAGTACATGGTGTTATTATTACATTACTGAGGTCAGTTCCTCTGAATCTTGACATTTGTGGTTTTGTTCATGCTTTAGCATTAATAGCAATGGCCGTCTATATGATTGTGTTGATAACACTATTCTTTGAGAAGGGTTTTTTGCTGCCAAGTACAAACACACTATGTGTTTGTTTTTTTAATTATGTGCAACATTCAATAAAGGATATATTATTAAGAAAGTTCATTGATTGTTCCCAGGATGTGACAGTAAAATATGTAGTTGATACTAAAATTAAAACTAGTTTTAGAGCAGTGTAGTGTGGAATAAAAGAAAACAAAGAAAGGTGCCAAAATTAACAATAAATCTATGTATAGAAAATGGAGTGAAAATGATGCCCTTTTATCTGATAATAACTTGACTGGATTCTGAACTGGAGATGCAAATAGCTTTTATGAGGTTGTACTTGTTCCTGGCAAGGGAATGTCGCTGTTTAGGGTCAAGGGAGCCCCAAAACCTAAANAAGGAAGGAGGAAGAATTTGAGCAAGGACCCAGAGCAAGAGCCCTTGAGCTGAGATCCACCGAACAAGGGCCCCCAGCATCTGAACATGGCGTCTATGGGATGGAACACCCTGTGGGTCATTTTAAGGGCACCCATCTGTCTGTTCCTCCCTGCAGGTGCGGCTTTTACTTTCTGCATCCCCCAATGTGGTACACAGGATTCGGCAGTGGCCTTGGTCTGCGCACCAGTCCCTGGTACTCTAAACATTGGGGGTTATCATTGCTAGAAGCAGGCACTGCCTTCAAAAACAGGCTGCTAACTTCAGAAAGTGCAGTTAGTTAAAGGAACTGAGCTGAAAAGTAAAAATCACTGAACAGAATTGTTCTGTTCTAACTCAAACCAGGACATTGGAAAACATGCTAGTAGTTTTAAAGATATTTTTGTAAATATTTTCAGGACTTGATGAGAAAAGTATCACTGAGATTATAGATCTACAAAATTTAACGAATGCCATCTCCAATGAAAAATCATTATAGCATTCAAAAATCATTATAACATTGTTTTGGAGATACTATATTAACTCTCTGAGATTCTTCCCAAAAAAGTAGACACAGACCTTTTTCCCCTCAGAACAATAACATCTGTCTGCTTCAAAAAGTCAGGTCTTGGTATTTCCCCATCCTCCATGTCACATTAAGGTCTTGATCCTGAAACCCAAGTTTCAACAGGAGGTTGTACCCACTGAACAGTATATATGACCACTATCATGAATTAGATGGGCTTAAGAATTTTTAATGGTGAGACAGCAATAAAGGCATACATGATCTCAAAATACTTCGTAAGTCTTCCTAAATAGATATAATGGGTCTAAAATACTTCAAAAATATTCCAAATAACTTCCTAGCAAATAAATGCTGAAAACACTGAAAAAGCCTTACTCAGATTAGTACACGTTTAATGAAAACAAAAATAAATATGCTATTTTTTTTTCACTTGAACTTTTCTTTCATATAATAAGTTGAATTAGTGTGGGTTTTTTTTAAAACAATCATTAACTAATATATAAGACCAAAGTTTTAGCATGTTTCATTGATTAGTTTCTTTTCTGCTCTTGAGCTGATGAGATCCTTGCCACAACTACAGTAGTTGCTTACATGGGCAACGAGTATTCAGAAGTGTACCTTTTGCTGTTTAAAATCACTAAGCAGGTGGAAGCAAAGACTTACTTAAAGCAGTTTTGTGTAATCAGTGCATTATCTGCAGAGCGTGTGGATAACACCTGCCAGCTTGCACAAAAAAATTTACATTGTGAAGAGCCGCAGAAGGCCATGGCAGAGGCTACGAAGTAGATCATAATGCAAGAGCACAACCAAAATCTTTAAGGTGAGGAATGAAGAAAGTAAATAGTCTGTTTTTATTTACCCTTTTCCTCAAAAAAAAAAAAAAAAAGAAAAAGAATGAAGCTGAAAAACGAGGAAGTGATGAAATAATAAACTTTTTATTTGGAGGGAGTTCTGGTGGCAGAACTATACTGGTAACTTACTTTTTAATGGTTATTTGTCCTTGCCAGTTGTGTTTCTGTTTCCCAGATATGAAGACTTGAAACCATCGCCTCTAAATTCATGGAGTGTGCTGCGGTGATGGGAGTTGCAGAAAGATCTTCTGGTGAGGGGATCCAGCTGGCACTGCCACAGACATCTGCAGCCCTAGGGCTGGCTGGGGGCACAAGCACAGTGCCGAGGGCACCACAGGGCTGGGAGACACCTTGAAGTTCCATAGGAAAGACAAGGGACCTCTGGGCCTGAGCCAGGCAGTGGGAAGTACCTGGGCTGTGAGAAGCAGCTGGGGAGAGAAGCGAGGCTGAGGGGAGGTTTCAGGGCTGTGCAAAGGGCTGGGAGAAAATGGCATATTGCAGGCTTTGTTCCTTTAATGTAACATTTTTCATAGATATGCGAAAGTGGAATTCTTATTTCCACTCCCTAAAAGATGACACTATGCATCCTTACATGGAAGGCTAGTTGGTATCTGTATTAATGCAGTGTATCACCAAAATTAAGAGCATAACAAGCTCTATTAAAGCAGCAGGCAGCACAGGGATAATTACAAGATCCGTTATTAGGCAAGAAAAACAAATGTATCTTATGAACCCTGAAGCTCTAGAGCAAAAATCACTCACTAATTGAGCAGGGGGCTATAAGTACGCTTCTTTGGAGGTCAGATTATTCCAGGTTAGTACATTACATGATTATCACACCTTGTTCTGAAGCACAAGTAGTTAGGTTTGTGCAGATGGGAGAGGATGAGATGGGAGATGGTGGTCCACCATAGTCAGTATTTCCACTCCATGTATCTGCACTGAACCACTCTATGGACTTATAGGGTTGCTTTTTACTGAATTCTAGTCTCACAGTGAAAAAAAAGGCCTTTCATCCTTTTAATGTTAGTTGTTTTGTTCTTCCCTGCTTCTTGCATGTACTTCATCAGAGATGTCTTAACCCTAGCAATCATATAAGTTTTTGTGTGGAACAAATATTTTGCCCTTGTAATTGATCGGGTTGCATGAAATAGTAGTCGCTTTGTGACAAAGTAACACAGGGATAGTATATCTGTGTTTCCCTTGAAGAGTGCTGTGCACTCACAATGGCATGTCTGCTCTCATCTTGGGGAGGTTAGCCAAAGAGGTCAGCAGAGGTACTTTGGCTTTGAAGAGTTTTGTATTAGCTTTAGTTCAGTGACTGAAAGAGGAATACACTGTGTCGCAATCCCACTTTATTGGTCCACCACACATACACTTTCTATGTTCAAGTGCATACAGACAGTAGTGTAGTCACAGAAAAAGCCTCCTGGCCAAACTAAACCCCAAAAGACAACTCATGCTGAATGGCACCCCAGGATTGCCTGCTCATTTGAGAGACTTCAGAAAATAAACAACATCAGTCCAAAACAAGGGAAAACATGTACCCACAGGTCAGATCTTCGTAATGGGATCAACTGATATGAGGTGTGCTTCGCTTAAAAGACACAAATCCCACTCCCCAGTTTTGATGGATCCAGCTGGAGTGCCTCAGAGTTCATACAGATTAAATGCAGACAGGCTATGGCCTGGGGCGTACTATAGCGAATGTAAATTTAAGCCAAGCATGGCAAGTCTTGAAGACTGCAGGCATCTGAGAAATCAAGTACACCCATGTAACATCAGACTGTGCTCACAGAAACGGAGCAAACAAAAAGAAGGTGCAATCCCAGGCTACAAATCTGGGCTCTGGACTGTCCATTCACAAATTTTTTTTTAATTTCTTCTTTCCAAAAGGTTCGCTGTGACCACCTCTGTAAGGACGTAAACAAAGCACCTCACCCTGTGGGTGGCAAAACAAGGAGACGAAGTGTTCAACTTCCAATCAGTGTGGAGACTTCAGAGGGAGTCAAATGACCATCAGCCCTGCCTGCTCATCATCACAGCTGTTGATTGAGTGAGCTCAGCCCTTAAGGTGCTTGGGGCATTGAGCACCATGGGCTGAAATGGTCACAGTCATCTGGTGGGCAGACTGTTGCACTCCTCCTCCCTGATTTCCTCTGCCAGGAGGTCAATGCAGCTAATTCTCTTATTCCAAATACTTTACTGCTCTTCCTGGAAACATCTTCAAATTTGGAGGCTTCACTGTTACGTTTTTCCATAGTCTGTCAGCCTTGCGGAGACAGTTCTGGGTCATAATGTCAGGAACATGCACTCTTAAAACAGGATTACACTCTTACCCGGAAGAGTTGTTCCCATTTTTGTCAGGGGTAAATGTTTAAATAAGCTTTCTTATCTTAGTACTTCACTGGTGTCCAGTTAACTGGTCTCCATGAACTTACAATCCATAAAACCAGCTTGGACAACCTTTCAAAAATGTGTGAACCTGCTGCCACTAACTACATGGAAAAGAAAGTGCAGGAGTTTTCCCTGGTCCTGTTGCCCCCTCACAAGCATCCTTTAGACAATAGATAGCTTGAGCAAGTTGTGATGATAGGGTGGTTCTAGGCAAAATGTTGCTTTCAAAGTTAGATGTTGTGAGTGTTCAGGGAATTTGTTTGTAGAGGCCCTGCAGCCAGGTCTGTATGCACAGAACACATGTGCTGTGAAATTAAAGCTGAGGAGAAATGAAAATTCACAAGCTGTTCCCTTGCAGCGATTGTAAACTCTACAGAAAGTCAGATAAAAGAGAGCAAGACTAGTGCTTAACACACGGGACATACAGGAAACTTGGCTTTCATCAGTGTCTTTGACTTGCAGCCTCCACAGATGCTTTTGAAGAGAGAATGTCCTGCTGTTGAAATGGGCAAGGGACACTGGATATAACCTGAAAGATTAGGCATTAGCGCAATATTTCCAGTGCAGTAGGATAAGAAGGAAAACAGAATTTTAAGTGCAGTTATCTTCTCACAATTTCATGGGATTCTATATGGACAAAAAAGTTATGCTTTTGTATTTTTGCAGGCAAGATTATAGGGTATTCAACACTACATGTATTTCCAGTGTTTACATACACTGTGAGCTGAGAACAGCATCCAGTTCTCTGGAGGATCTTATTCCTTGATGACATCTTCATTGTTATTATTACTCGTTGCAAACAGATTTCTTGGAGTGAGGTCATTCAATGGCAAACCCATTACAAGCATTTCCCAAAAAGTGTGCCTGGAGAAACCTTTTGGATGCAACAATTTTTTTTCCAACCTAGAAATAAATAGAAGCTGGTGTTGTCTGTGGTTTGCAAAACCTAAAACTTTATCCTCCCCCTGTTTTGTGCTGCATCTTTCTCCCTTAAAATAATGAAACACAAATATCCCAGACCTCTACGAATTTAATTTAAAAACAGTGAAGTATTTATCCAGATGTAGACCTCATCTTGAAAAAGCACAAAATCAAACTCTAGTTTGCAAGTAACTCCTGATTTACCTTTCTCTATGACTTAAAAGAAAATTCATAGCATACATCAGCCTGAAATGAACCAATGAACACTGAACACAAACAATAGCATTTGCAGCTGCAGTTCTGGACCCAGAAGCTGTGGTTTTCAAAGTAGCCCCTAACTAACACAGGTGAGATGAGCAGGTGAAAGTAGCCTTGTGCCAAACCCGCCCTCTGGTGATGTGGAGTTGGTTTTTTTTCAAGTTATGTTGGTTAAACATGTTTGCAAACTGATTTTTCTTTTGTTATTTGGAGTCTCTTTCTAACAGCATAGAAGTGTGGCCCAGACTTCCCCAAGCATTTAATCATTCATTTCTGTTAAATAAGGCTCCAAGCTGACACGGCTTTGAATTTTTGCTCTGTTTTCAGAAAAGTTTAATGACTTATCTTTTCTATTAATAGGATTATTCAGATATGTTTTTCCAGATCATTATGAAAGTGTAAATAAAAGAGGGTACGGTATTAGACTTTGCAATGTCTCCTTCAGCATTTATTCCTGATACTGTTGTCCTGCACCAACTATGTTACACAAAGTTCAGCTTTTCTGAGTAAAACAATAATTTAATTTTACAAATATGTGTCTGCTCCTGATTTAAAAAAATACAGCAATGTCATTAACTAACTTTGTTATTTGAACAGGGGGCAGAAACTCGTATCTGTTTTGCCACTTTGGTTTTGAGTAGTTTTTTGTACTCTATGTTTTCTCATATTCTCCTTGGGTTTGTTTGAATTCTCTTCCCTGTAAGAGGGGGAGTAGCACAGGAAACCCCTAACAGCAGTAGCCCTTTCCCACAAATCAGCCAAAAATTAAATCAAAATAAGATATCAAAACAGGATGTAATTTCCAACAGATTGTATATGTGCTTTGCCCAGTGTGCAGCAGTATTTGATACAAGTTGTCCCTGCTCTTTCTCACTTACTTTTTTTCTTGATGAAATAGTTAATAAGAAATACCTACACAGAATCATCTTAAAACTTCTGACTTAAGACTCGGTGAAGAAAATCTCTTAGCTAAGAATCAGGTCTTCCTAAGGATATTGTTTTGTGTTGTCTGCAGGCTTGAAAAGAGAAAATGGCGTTGTTTTACAATTGAGTCACAAGTCGAAAGTTAACTCTGATCTTCTAGGAACGCAAGAGCTAGGCCAGTTTTTTTTTCTAATATAAATACTTAACTCCAGGCTACTGTAGATAGTTTATATCAGTTTCTCAATAGCTGCATTTCAATTTTTATATATAGTGAGCAGAACAATCTCTGATTACTTTGTGTGGGACTGTATGTATATGTCAGGATCTGCTTTGTGGTTAATAGATCAGAGAATATAGCCCCTTTTTTTTTGAGAGTAAGAGCAAGACCATAAAAAAATAAGAACTGCTTTCAGAGACTGCGGACCTCACTTCAGTTTTAATAAAGAAGCCAGTCTGTTTATACAGAAATTATTTAACAGAAGTGTTTTCTAACTGAAAAAATACCTTACAGATTGGAAAATAAAGAAAAAATTTCTGATTCAGAATTCTTATGGTAGAGGATGTTATAGGGCTACTTTGCTTGACTACATTTTTCTCTCAGATTCAGTGATAGTGAATGGGGTAACATCAGGCTGGTGACTGGTCACTAGTGGGGTCCCGCAGGGCTCGATACTTGGCCCAGTCCTCTTCAACATCTTCATCAGTGACTTGGACTCAGGGTTCAAACGAATTCTAAGCAAGTTTGCCGATGATACAAAACTGAGAGGAGCTGTTGACTCCCTCAAGGGCGGGCAGTTCCTGCAGAGAGACCTCAACAAGTTAGAGAGATGGACGATCACCAAGTGCATGAAATTTAGCAAGGACAAGTGCTGGATTCTGCATCTTGGGCATGGCAACCCTGATGGTAAATACAGACTAGAGGACGAGTGGCTGGAGAGCAGTGTAGCAAAGCAGGACCTGGAAGTCTTGCTTGATGGCAGACTTAATGTAAGCCAACAGAGTGCCCTGGAGGCCAGGAGGGCCAACCACGTCCTGGGGTGCATCAAGCATAGCGTTGCCAGCCAGTTGAGGGTGGTGATTGTCCTGCTCTACTCTGCACTGGTGCAGCCTCACCTTGAGTATTGTGTGCAGTTTTGGGCACCACAATACAAGAAGGACATCAGGCTATTGGAGAGTGTCCAAAGAAGAGCCACGACGGTGGTGAAGGGTCTGGAAGGGATGACTTACGAGGAGCTCCTGAGGTCACTTGAATTGTTCAGCTTAGAGAAGAGGAGACTGAAAGGTGACCTCATTGCAGTCTACTGCTTCCTCACGAGGGGAAGAGATGGGCCAGGTACAGATCTCTTCACTCCTATGACCAATGACAGGACTCGAGGAAATAGAAGAAATCTGAACCAGAGAAGGTTTAGGTTGGATATCAGGAAAAAGTTCTTCACCCAGAGAGCGGTCAAGAAGTGGAACAAGCTTCCCCAGGAAGTGGTCACAGTACCAAGCCTGCCTGAGTTCAAGAGGTGTTTGGATGATACTCTCAGGCACATAGTGTAATTCTTTGAGTGTCCTGCACAGGGACAGGAGTTGGACTTGATGATCCTGATGGGTCCCTTCCAACTCAGCACATTCTATGATTCTATGTTTCTCTCTACAGATACATGTTTCTGTCACTCTCATTTTTAGCTTGTTGCTTTGCTCTTGTTTTTGTCACCTCCCTGCAGAGACTGTGTTGCTGCCAGCTCCACTTATCCCTTTCTCTTTCTTTTGCATGTTCTGGAAAAGCTCCATTTCCATTACCCTTCCACCTCAAATCTGCATCCATTGTTTTTACAGATTCTCTAGATTTTCCTGTATGTTTTCTTCCAGACAATTGGTGAAATGATGTGTTGGGGAAAGACTTTTTTTTCTTTGACATCTCACTCATTTCTTCCATTCACCACTGCAGACGATACAGCCATCATTTATGTCTTGTGGATGAAACTACGTCTGAATACATTTCACTGTCTATTTCGACGGTTTTAACATATAACATAATACAATAGTGGTAAGATGCTAAAGATACACTTTAACAAGCTGTTGGTCATGCTGGGAAACTGCTTTACAGTGATTGGCAATATTACCTCTGTTTTTCATAAGAATGCTGAAAAGCTGACTTCTGAGTTTCTGGAAGCCAAATCATGTTCTGAAATAGTAACCTACATCTTGATGTTTGTTCATCCTATCCAATTTCAGACACTTATACAGAAACATCTAATTTAGGGGCTTCCTTACTACAGGTTGTCTCTATTGTAGACAATGGAAGGATAGCTGAGCCTCTGTCAAGTTTGAATTGCTCCTTGAAAATGCCCAATTCTCTTCACCAATTTAAGACATATTTCCTAATTTTTCTGAATTCTCTAAAACTTAAATGGTTGACACTAGGATCCAGATTCCTGGCTTTGGCCGTTAGAGATGTTCAATGACCACGATACATGAAGAAGGAACTATGAAATGATAGAAAGCAGAGGAGAAGGTCTGGCATTGATGTCCCATTCTCCTCCAACCAATATCACCTGAATTTGCTGAAAGAAAACTGGCTTATGAGTAAGTCTCTCTGTCATGTGAGTCCTAAAAAGATGTTGTCACATAATCCAAAATTATTGTATTTTTTACATTTAAATAAGATTTTCATTCCACTGAATCTGCAGTTAACACCGAACACCATGTCAGCAAGGTAAAATTCACTTGCACTGCTGTGTGTCTTTTTGTAAGTAGCACTGGAATTCTGCTTGGACAAATACATGGCAATGAACTCATTCAACTGCAAACATAACAGGCATTTGTGCCAACAGGAGTTTGGCTGGTGAAGACGTTAGGAGATCAGCACTATGATGAAAGGAAAATAGGACTTATTTGAAAGTAAAAAATGCTCAATTTACCTGTTGGTATCCTCTCAAAAAACCAATTCTCAACCTTTTGCTAAGTAACACAGTTTTCATCCAGAGCTATGTTTACTCTTCTCTTCAGCATGGTGCATCTTCTGTGTGATTAGCTCCAGAAATATTTTATGCCCCAAATATAAGAAATAAAAATTCTAGAGACTGAACCTATATAGGTAGTCCACAGGTATTCCCTGTATTTTAATACTGATTAAATTAGCAAAGCCATGGTGTCTGACCCACCACAGTGTTCAATTATACTCCATTCAAAATGAATGCTTTCTGGTACGAGCAGGAAAATATCTAAACCACTCGGTTTTAAGGTAGGGTTGTTTTCTCATGGCCTTCACTTTCCATTTTAACCTCTCATACAGCATTGCTCAGAGACATTAAATAGTTGCCAAATGATACCACAGGGGAGGCTGTATTTTGGTGTAGGATAAAAAAAAATCCCTTTACACAAATGTCTTAAGGAATCGCTCAAGGGATCAGGAAAAATATCAGTTGCTTGGACAAGGTAGTCTTCAGTATGGGTTGAATCATTGGGGGCGCTATAAGGTGGTATCTACGAATTAGCAGAAGGTTACCCACTGAAAGGCCTCAATCTTGCAATGTGCTGACTGCTCTGTCTTTGGTGAGTAAGAAACGAGGATTTTTTGCAAGTACCTCTTCACTACTTGACATGTTCCAGGACTGCTCTGAATGCAAATTTTGCCACAGAGTTTGCTGCTATTTGGGTATAGGTTTCAGCTGTGTTAGTAGTAATGGTCTGTTAGTGTGCATGTGGGGTTTCCTGTGTTTAGTTTAGCAAAATGTTCAATCAGTGAAAACTCTCCCTACACTGCTGAGTTTCTGTGAGGATCCAGGGCAAGTCTGCAAACTGGTAATCCTCACAAGTCTGAAATACCTGGAGTGTATATAGCCTTCACCAACTTGAAGCTTTAAATCTTAACACCTTCCAGTTTGTTGAAATTAAACTTCTGTATGATCAAAGGACGTATGAAATGTAATTCAACACAAGATTGTTATTACCATGTAACCAATTGACAAATCATAATAAACTGAGTCCTCAATGACAGATAACACCAGATATCAGTTAGGTATAAAATTCTTTTTTGGATTTGCAAAGATAAAAGATATCCAGTAAAAGTATCTGTTTTCCTTTTGTGGCAAGAATGAAGTGGACAAGGTACTTGATTTACTTTAATGGACCTGAATGGGACAGATCCCAGTTGCACTGAGGAAGTTCACAGTGCTTTTCATCCGCTTTTCTGCTGATCTGTCTCCTGGAGTCATTTAATACTGGATGGCTCATGTCACCTGAAACCACCCATTTTTTAAACCAGTTAATACAGAACTTCTGGAGTTGGCATGCTCTGACTATTGCTGTTTTCAAATGTATTCAAAATCTCTAACAAAGTTCTAACTGAAGGATCTGAAAGTCTGTTCTTGAACCTCATATTAGATATAAAAGCTCGTTTAAATTTTCTAAGAAATCAGAATTCAAATTTCACAGATGAATCTCACTTCTGTGTTGAGCCTGGAACAAAACAGAGCCCTCCTTCAGGTGAGAGTCTGGTTTAAATTTCTACTGAGTTTTATTCAATTGTCCTAAACAACCACGATAATATTTCTTTACATCAGGCACAAGACCTTCTGCATACACTAGGAAATTCAATCCTGTCACCAGCATAAATGACTGCTGCAAGTTGTCTTTCTCCTGACATGGCATTTGACATACAGTTTGTGGTCTAGAGAAATCTTTATGATAATGTTGACATAGTAACCACTGGCTGATGCATTTTCAGCTAAGGAGTTTCCAAGAGTACAGTTCAGTTGTTTAGTGTTTACTAAAACAAAAAAAGAAGCAAGTCAGGTACAAAAATAGTGAAAATTCTGCAATGAAAGTTTCACAGTTGCCTCTGTGACTAATGCCTATTAGAGGCCACCTGCTTACAGTCCAGGACTGATTGAGGGTTTGTTATACTCAAGGCTTTTACAGTATTATATTTTGTGAAAACTTTTTCGTTGTGCATTGTAAATCACAAATAAAATGTTCCCTCTTGCAGATCAGTTACGTTTGTTTATTCTGCAGTAAAAGCTCTGCATAGGCCTAATGGTTACTTACATTTTATCAAAGCTTATGATCCACGTGTTCAGATAAGACTGAAGCTTCTGCCTCGTGGAAAGCTAGAAATAACTTGATTTTAAAGAGAGAAGGAGAAAAAGAGGCTTGTATTCTCCTATTCTGGGAATACCTGGAGTTTTGATGCTTATTTGATGCTTATTATCAGCAAATTTGATGCTTATTATCAGCAAATATGTTCTTGGATTATTAAGTCCTGTTTTTTCTTGTGGCTTTTTTTTTGGGGGGGTGCCGTTCTTGTTGTTGTTTTTGGTTGGTTTTTTTGTTGTTTTTATTTGATTTTTGAGTTTTCTCTGTGGTGTTGTTTTCTGTTTGTTTGATTGTTTTGGTTGGTTGGTTGGTTGTGTTGGGTTTTTATGTTGGTGGGTTTTTTTGTTTGGTAGGTTTGGTTTGATTTTTTCTTACTTCTTTTGAAGCAGGAAAGGCTTCCAGCTTCATCAGCTGCACCAGAAGGAATTCTGCATTTACTGCTGCTCCTGTAGCTCTGAATTCTGCACTGGATCACTCCCCTGTGAGTTTGGGTAGTCACACTGCAAAAAACACAGGAATTGTGTTCCAGAAATGCACTTGAGATAGCTACTCAAGTAGCAGTAGCGCTGTCAGAGACTACCGTTTTCTCCTGGTAGTGGTAGGCCACGTCTGTAATAAAACCAGGTTAAACTACACTCCTGGCATATACTCTCCATATTCCCTTACTTTTCCTAGAAAAAAAATATACCCTCAAATATCTCAAGCATAAGAAATAAATTCTGTGGTTTACAAAACTTCTTAGACCAGTCAATATCTCTCTTTTTTTTCCCCCTAATTAATAATTCCATGTGCCATCTAAGCAATCCAAACAAACACCTATGGAGTCAAGACACCTCATTTCCTGTACCCTCTCGGTCCTGGTTTTGGTAGATATTATGCAAATCCATAAAAGAAGATATACTCTTCTCCATGATTGCATCTTAAGTGACAAGAGAAAGGACAGAAAGAAGAAATTGTTGTTATTCCAACTGCACATAGAGAGAACTGAGCAACAGTCATTAAGTGACTTGCCTGTGGTAACTGTGACCAAGAAAATCAGCACTTTACTTGCTACCATCCATATAATATAGCACATCGTATTAGTGGTTTTGCCTTTAGTTAGACCAAGTCACTTGTACTAGTTCTGCATTAATGCCTATGTATCACTGCTGCACTTAGAAGAACTAAACAGAAACTGTGTCCTGCTGGCTTCCAGAGTACAAACGTAGAGTAGAAAATGTCTCCATCACAGTGAGTTTGCAATCAAGCCTCCTGCTAAGCCTGAGGAATAACAATATTTTCTGAAGTGATCTGGAGTTCATTCTTGTGCCACTTCAGAGTTCATTGAAAGCCTCAATTTTTACTACAGTCAAAGATCCCTAGAAAGACAGCTTTATTCACTGAATTCACAGATCAATGAAGCAAGATTTGCATACAGGCAAGTATATAAATCCTGCTTTGCAGTATATTTTTTCATTCTCTTGCACTGTGAATATTTAAAGAGACTTTTGTAAGGAAGAGGCAATAGTCTGACAGCACTAGAAAATGAACTCCTTTGTTTAACTGAAGAACAGATACAGCCTATGCAGGACCAGAATCAGCTTTCTTTGACTGCGTCCACCCATCTGGCAACAATCATTTCAGGAAAAGAGAAGACAACTCAGCCTGTATGTTTTTCAGTCTTTGGCTGTCTTTCCAGAAATGCAGTGTTGCCAAACAGAGGTCCAAGCACCAAGATGCTGCTTTTCTCTTACAGTTCTCCCACTGTTTTTTAATTAATTTTTTTAAATGATTTTTTCTTTTTTTTTTTTCTTTTTTTTGTTTGTTTTTTTTTAAATGAAAAAGAGAGTACACTTACAATAATCTAATTTCCATGCTTTTGGAGTATGTTTTGGCCACTTTTGCAATCTTTCAGCAGCAATGAAAATGAAAACATTTGTTAAGCATGGAAATTCAGAATGCTCTCCTAGTTGCAACCTCAAAAGAATAGGACTTTACAGATAGCATCAAATGCACAAGAGAAATGTGCAAAGACTGCAACATTGTGGTTGCCATGTCTGATTCAGCCATTTTCTCCTGAACTTGACCTGAGAACAAATGTCTATTTTGCATAATTTATTAAAAAATATGATGTAATTTTTGATCCCCACAACTAGAGTTGAATTTGAACTAGGAATCACAGGATCAGCACTGCATCATCCCCCTGCCATTTTCATAAATGAAATATTTGCTGCTACTTCCTCTATTCCTGAAGGCATATTTTCCTAAAGGTTTCTCCATTTTGTTTTCCCTAATCTTGTATTCTGTTGCAGCTCACAAAGCCATCACTCTGTCCCCTTCTAAAGACCAGTAATATCTGTTGTCTTGGTCAAAAATATATGCAGTTATTCTCTCAGTGTAGCCTGGTCTGAAAAGCAGTCTGGTTAATTAACATTGATTACAATCCACCGGCTGCAAGTAAAAATTGATCGCCAAGGTTCCTAATTTGAATACCTCTTTCCTGATTTCACTATTTCTGTGAAAGTCCAATGAAAGAGATAGGAACAGAGAGTGAATCCAGTTCTTAAAAGTCCCAGTTATTTGTAGGCTCCCCTTGTGAAAGACATTGGTGATCCTTCTGGTTCTGCTTTATCACCCTGTGGAATTATAATTTGTTAGCACAACATCTAATTGCTGCGAATTGTCAGCGTGAACATTTGGACCCTCTTCAGTGCTCCATTTTTTATTGCAAGAGGAGCAATGGTATTGATTTTGGATAGCCAGGGAGAATGCCAGGGATATTAGTAAGGAGCTCAGAGAACACAACACATAAACTTTTATGACATGATGTCAAACTGGATTGCGCAGGCATAAATGAAAAGGACAACACCTTCTGTAATTACTGCAAGCATATGCCATACATCTATTAGAAAAAGGGTACATTTCAATGAAAAAGAGATCTTGCAAAAAGTAGCATCTCCGAAAATTTGTCTGGCCAAATAGGAAAAAGGGAAAGATTTTTAAGTGTACCTCTGGAAATGACAATACTTGAGCTGTATTTCTGCTGCTGCTTCATTGTGACTGAAACCTGTATTTGTGTAGACTGGTAATCCACTTCCACCCTTCTTTGAATTTGTATTTGTGTAACTCCATGCACAGCAGTGGCACTCTTCCACTGAAGCTGATGCCAGGGCAAGATACAGCACAACCCCTGCCCAGCTCTACTGAGTGAGCTTTGTCCTTGTCCTCCACACCAAACCAAGCTTCACCCGTATAAGAGTAAAACTGCACATCTCCCGAAAAGCATCCAGTGACTACCTGACCTACTGTAGCATATGGAGTTACAACTATGCTGAAACTTAAAGTAAATAGCAATTTAACCAGATAAGCCAATGCTTTTAGTAACCTTCAAGTACTTAATTCAGAACCACAGCTGGTGGTGAGCTGGTATATGTTAGACCATGGCTTAATTCACTTGTATCTGAGTCCCAAATTTTCTGTAAAGTGGTTACACAACATTTTCCTGTAAAAAAAATTAATGTGCAAATCAATGTTAGAGTCATTAATTTAGAAGTCTGGGTTACTTGCGTTCGCTGCCCTCCATGGCTTCTGACTATCTTTGCATGGTGCATTATGAAAGTTAGTGTTAATAGCTGTGTTTTAGCTCACCCAAAATTCTGCCCATGAAATCTCACTAGCTCAAATTAAAAAAAAAGACAACAAGGGTGCTATGAACACAAACTAAAACACAGATGGATCTGTGTGAGCATCATGAAACACTTTTTCACTGTCAGGGTGACTGAGCATGGACACAGATTGCCATAGGATGTTGTGGATTCTCCATTCTTGGAGATATTCAAAAGCCGTATGGTCGTGGTCTTGTGCAATCAGCTCTAGGTGGCCCTGCTCAAGTGGTTGGTTGAACAAAATGGCTTTCAGAGGCCCCTTCCAACCTCAGCAACTCTATGAGTTGCAGTTCTTCGGGGCAATACAAAGAGCAAAAGTATCTTTGCAGCTGTTGTGTAATTCTGTTTCTACTTATGAGTTGACATTTCTATAATTATTATTAATTTATTTTAATACCTTACAGCTTCAAATTCACTGAGTAGAAATTTTAAAGGTATTCATGGCTACTGGATGTCATTTTTGCATGTGACCAGGTCCTTCAGGCAGTAGTGAAAGGTGCAGGAGTTCCCAGAGGAATCCCCCACCAATTGACCGGGACTTCTACCAGCTTTGAAATACAGCTTTAAACTTAGGGCAGCAGCAGATGAATGGTGAAGACTGAAATGATGTCAACAATTTGTCTAGAGGCCAAAGAAAATACAAAGGGGCCCTCAATGGCTTCACCTCTGATTTTGTTGCAATGCAGCTGTGAGTAATAAGTTTTCTTTCTTTCCAGGCGTGGTACACTAGTTCTGAAATAGTTTTTGAACTTAACACAGAGTTTCTTGACCAGCTATTATTTTCTTGGGGATCAGGAGCCTTTCAAGCATTGCAACAAAGAGTTTGATCTGAGCATACTGTGCAGCAGGGGGGTGGGTGGTAGTCTACTGGCCTGATCTCACAGGTTGCAGATCTTGGGGAAAGTCACTATGTAGACATATTAAAATAATTTTGTTACTAGTCCTATCATTTATTTTGACTCATCTGAGCAGCGGCCAATTTTGTACTATTTTAAGTATGTGTGCAGACATGTCGTGTAAATGCGTAAGTTTTCTGTATGGTGGTTTTAGAAAAAACTCAGTAGGAATAGGGAATGAGATTAAATCTTACTTCTTCTACAATCTGTAGAAGATCTGCATTCGTAGCAGTGGCTGCCATTTTTAAGAGGTAAACACAACCAGAAGAAAGGTGTCCCTTCATGCATACATTTAATACATGTCATTTTATATATGTAAAAAAAAAAGAAAGAAGAATATTTTACTTCATGACTGTGGAATCAGAGTGATATTTTAAGCAGCAGTATATATTTATCTTTGGTTTTGTAATTTTCATTAATGTCTTTTAACACATCCTGAAAATGACTAACTGGAATGACATCCCTCGATATAGTCTATATGAACCAAATCTACAAAATAAAATCAAAAGTAAACAGCAATATGAATCAGACAAACATACTGTTTCTACTTTAGATTCTGAGTTGTGATGCAGCCTCTAGTGACATCACACTCTCACAGGAAAGTTCATTGCCGGACTTGTCAGATTCACCACCTAGCAGATTTTGAATCAAAGGAGACTTTAATTTCCTATATGGAACTGAGAGGTACTTCTTTGCTCCTGTGCCACAGCCTAAAAACACCTGGGTGTTTTGTTCGGTTAATTTTCTGTTACTGTCAAGGCTTTGGGATGACTCTGATCTCTTCCATTCACTTTCTGTGGCATAATGGGGCATTTGGTCCATTTGGTAGCTTAGAAGTTTACTGTGATATGTTGTAGTATTTTGCTGCTGGTATGTGGAACAAAAGCATAGCCCTTATTTCCCAGGAAAGCCCCTTGACTCAGCTTTATATGAAGTACATTATGGGCCTTTGCATATATTTAGTCCTAAATACCTGAAGTGTTGGGAAAGAAGGTAGCAAAATCTTTGGGGCAGAGATATGTCTTTTTCGCTTGTGATGTACCTAGTCTATAACATGATCAGGTATCAGGTGAATAATACTGGTAACAACGAAAAACAAGGACTAAAACCACAGAGGCCAAGAGAGAACACCTGCAAAAGTAGAAAACAAGACCCATTGTTCCCTTCTGCCATTAACAATGAGATTGTAAAAGGAAAGAAGCAATTCTGGCCAGGAGGTTCAAATGAATCATTTCTCAGAGGAAAGGCATAGTCCTGGGGTCTACCTGATAAAGAACAAGAAAGCAAAACCAAAACCAGCACCCTTGAAAAACTGTTGTGTGAGGGGAAGAGCAGAAAGGCATGGTAAGTCAGGTGAAAGCCAAGTAAGATCAGCTAGAGCTATGTGAAATTCCCAAGCCGTTTAGCAAGAATGTGGGCTGTTAATAGATTTGAGGTGCTCTGAATTCAAGGTTGTTTGATCCTGGAATCCCAGAAGCACAAATTGAAGTTATTTCTACTAGGAATGAAAGTGTTCAAGTCAACTGTGAAGGTCTTAGGTTTCAGAATAGCTTCTAGTATCCAGCCACTCTTTCTCCTCACTTGCTGTTGAGCAGTGCAATCCAGACTCCAGGAGTTATGTTGAAGTCTAGATAACTGATAAGTCTAAGATCTTTTCTTATGCAGGAAAAAAGCCCCAAAACAACAAAAAAAACCCCAACAGAATAAGGTAGATGTCTTAGAACTGGGAAAGTTTTTTCCTTAAGCAACAGAAAATAAGAAACTAAAGTTTGTTACAATGATAACTGCAAGCCTGGAGTTTGTAATTTGGAAAGACTATAGACTCTGTAATATCTTGAGAGATCAGACCATAAGGATTTAACACATTTGCTTCTAGCATTTTGTCAGCACATTGTTTGAAAATGTGGTTTTTTTCTAATTAATGTAAATGATTTTTTATGTTGTCCTATCCCTTGGATGAGAAAGTTCAGGGTCACTGATACATAAGTAGCTGGATACCTGGCTCTGTATTGAAAAAAAAAAGACTTTTTTTTTAAAAAAAAAGGAAAGAAATGTGTTTTGTCATAACTTCAAGCAGCTATTATTTTGCAATTTGTGATATCTTCACAGTAAAGAGAAAGACAAGTGCATGCGAGCCAATTACTAGGCACACCATATATTCTTCTCTGGAGACTCCCCAGCAGGAAATAAATTCTGCTGGCACAGGTGTGGGTGAAAGCCAAGGCAAACTGGTGGAGGTAACTCTTCTGTCAGGAAGATTTGCCGTATTATATCTAAAGTTTGATTCCTGACAAGGGTCAGTGACGGATTACTTTGAGTAAGGGATAACCTGCCTCCTGCTGCTTTCTCTCTAGTACTGTTACGCTGTTGCACATCTGTCATTATTCTCCAGAGACAGTAGATGTTACTCCAAGGGATGTATTAGAAATGCACTTTTTGACCTAATGAGCCAAATTACTCTTTTGTCTGACTTGTAAAGGTTGTGAACTGACTGTCTGGAGCTGTAGGAGAAAAGTGAGAAAATCTGAGGAACAGACTGAGCAGAGAGCAACACTTCGGAACAGCTCTGGATCTAGGGAAGCCAAAGAAGATTTGACCAAGTTCTTCTGCATTTCTAATAGTTACTGAGTGAGCCAAACCAGATTCCCTTGAAGGGCTGGGTTTGAACTCTATAGCTTTGTATGGACAGTGCTTATAAGTAAGATGGGAATAAAACCTACTCTAAGATTCCGCTCAAAAGTTTCTGGAAGTTTTATGTTCCTATGACTAAAGACTGAAATTTTTGTGTGAGAAAACGTTGTTACCAATAATCATTTGTAAAATTGCCCTCTTGTATAAGTTAATACTGCCTGTCTTCTCAGATTCTTCTCTTGTATCCACTATCAGACTTCCTCCCATTGCACCTGGGCTTTGCCTTTACGTCATATCCTTTTCTGTGTCCCAGCTCCTGCCCCTACTTGTTCTTTAATGAGTACTTTGTGCTGTGTGCACACAGTCCTTAGGGATTACTTTAAATCCCTTGTGCACCTCTAGGAAGAGTTCCAGGATGGCTGTCTTTTCAAGAGGGAAACTTTTCAAGAGGGAAACCTTAACAGGGAGAAACTGAGCAGAGGCTTAGCTAGGTCAGTACAGTAAATCTCTTCCCCTAGCTGGGACTTCCTCGAGAGCAGGTAAGCATCAAAAGAGATCAGGTCAGATAGTACCTCCAGGACCAGCTATTCACTCCTTCCTAGCAAATGACTTAGTCACGTATTGGAATCCCAAACTCAAACCTTAAATTATTTATTTAAAGTGACATCAAAGCAACTAAAACCAAGCTCATATTTGGATGTCTGAAATACATCTATTTAATATACCTATATACACAGGGATGGGATGTAAATATTTTAGACAAACATAGAAGTTCTTTAGCTTCAACGTTTTTTTTCTGCATTTGCAATAATTGCACAAGCAAAAACTTAAATTTTGTCTTCCTTGATAGAATTAACACATTAGTTAGACTCCACCCGGTGCAGTTGATAGGGCAGAGACCCCATGGAACAAACAGTCTAGGATAAAATAAAGTCAGGGATTATTAGCAAACTTTGCACTGATCCTTGTCAAGTCTGGAATACGTGCCTGCAACCAGAATGTTCTTTTGATAGCTTTCATACCAATAACAAAATTACAGGTATGCGGTCTGATTCATCTCCCTATTGTCTTGCCAAAACTTCATCAGACATTGTACACATAGCTGGAACATATATGTTAAAAATAAAAGACCTTGTTTTAAGAAAAAGGAAAAAGAAAGGAATAAAAAAGATCCACCCCACAGTCACTGAACCACTACAGGCTGTTGATTCACTATGAGTCAAACTGCTGAAATGTCTGGATGGTGGTTTCTTTTTCCACTAGGATATTCTGAAAGATGAAAATGTCTTCATTGACTTCATACCCACTTTTCCCAATTTCAGCAGCACTTTTTCTAGGAAAGACTGAGCAGAAGTTGAATAAAGACACTGGGATTTTTCATGTGTTAACGATGGCAGCTGTATTAGCCCTGCTACCTGTACCACCAGAGACAGGCTGTCAGTAGCTCCCGACTAAAGTAGTCAGAAGAAAACAATAATGAGCTTCAGTCGAAGCAATTATTTTAAACAAACATATTCATTCGCCACACTGGACTGGGTCCCACATTTGGCTGATGACAGCGACAGAATAGGGTGTGATATCTGCACCTGACTTTCTCTTTGCCATTTCCTGCTCAGCTCCTGCTTTGATCTCTGTCTCTGAACATAATTATGAAGCCTGAATCAGTCCCAGTCTCTCATTTCTGCTGCCCCAACTTGCCCTCCTCTCTAGTTCTTAAGGAAGACACTGTGATTCCCAGAAGCTTGTCTTTTATTTTTAATCCAATAAAATGGACCACCTGCAAAGTCAGGTTGCTTTTTTTTTACTACGTGCTTTTTATTATGTAGCCAACATAGCCCAAAAGTACCCAGTAAGTGCATATAAAACATAATTAATCTTCTGAAAGGAATGTATCTTCTTTGCCTGAAACTGTTGCACCAAACCCGCAGGTGACATACACTGGCAGAGCTCCAGTGAAATCAGCCCAGTTATCTTCATTTACAACACTCATGTTTGGTCCAATCCTTTTGTTCTTAGTGATAAGTGAGTACTGAGCTGGATCTTCAAGACTAAAGAAACTGGTTACCAGTGGGGGATGATTAGCATCGCACTGTTAACTGAAAGGAAATTATCCTGATGTACAGTAGCTGAGCATTTGCAACAGCCTCCTTCCTGACCTGTGTCCCTTCTCCCTACCCCCAGTAGGTATTGTTTCAATAATCGACATCAAAATATTCTTACAACAGAAAAATATATTTACGTGGCAAAGATATTTTTCTAAGGCTTTGCACTGAGCTCAGGAGGTTAGGACCTTGAAGTCTTATGTCCTACATCCTGTGTTCTATGTACACTTTCATGTTACATTGGTGTGTTTAATTACGATAACTAGTTGCTGTTTGGTGGCAAGAGAGCAAATTTGATGAAGAACTGCAAACCAAAGCCCAAAGATGCCGTTTCTCTTGTATGTCTCTTGACAAAGATATGACATTTTTCATCATTGTAAAATTTTATTCAATCAGGACAAAGAATAATGAGGAATCTTACACTAATCAGGACATGTACATCTATGCATATATACATATACATACATACATGCTAGCTCTCGGAATCATCCTTCTAAGTTTTTCACTAGCTTAAGTTTAGCATAAAAGCAACACAAGTATAGAATTATATATCATACCTCTAATTTTAGAGCTTGTGTTTTGTAAAAAGAATTGTCAAGTTTGCCTCAGACGTGTTTGTTGACAAAGAGCTTCGTGTTTCATCCTTTATTAACTAGGACATTTTACTGTAGCAAATTTCATGTTACCATTACAAACAGTGCACACCAACTGCTTGTGCCTAGCGACTGTTACAAATTCTTCTGGGAGAGTTAAGGTTGTAAAACAAGAACATTAAATGCATGCATAAAAAGCACAAACCAACTGTTTACAGCTCCTGCATAAATGTCCTCCTTATGTTTCCTTTATTTTTTAGTTAGAAAGTGACAAGGCAAAGGTCAAATATCCAGCAAATGACCACCATTGCTGTCTATTGAACCAGAGCAAACTAAGTTTAGCTAATCCTCAATGCTTTCTATTTTATAGAAGGGCAAGAGCATGAAGGAGTGAATCAAACATCTATTTTTCTTCTGTAGTTTTAGGAAAATTCTTCAGATTCTGGAATCTTGGGCTTAAATCTAGTATCAGGCAGACTCATATTATCATGGCCTTCAGTGGACTTGCTTTAATTTCACAATGACATACATGATGAAAAGCTCAAGTGTGTCTTATTTATGGACAGACTGGATTATATTTCCAATATCACCAGAATAAACTAACTTATAAAATCATCTTAAACATTTAAAGGACTGACTCTATCCTGTTATACGCACTTTCTGCTGCTGCAGCTTCACTGACCTTTTAGAGACAGAACTCTTCATTAAACAGTTAAGCACAGAGTTTAAGGGAAAGCATTTCCATCTCTTTTCTCTGAAGTGACTCACTTTGAAGTTTTGTAGTGCAAAAGATACAGTTCAGGCTGGAGTCAAATACTCGCCACAGGAACTACTATTCGTACAATAGCAGAGGGTGTGTTACAATGGAGATTTGCTGAATATACAGACTTTTTGAACACAGTCAATACATGGTGTTCTGTTAACAAGTTGATCTCTTCCTGGAGTCATCTTTTAGATCCTTTATTACAGGGACAAGTGCAAAAGAGTTTAACTGAAACAGGGTAATTCCTTTGACAGGTATGCTAACAATAACTGCATTTTCCTTTTCGATACATGGTTTTTCGGTTCACTTCATATATCTGTATTAAGGCATTTTTAATGGGCACTTTATCCTATTGCTGGATCTTAAGTCGTGATCATTTTGTAACCAGTAGCATTTCAGCCTGACAGAAACAGCAAAAAACAACTGAGAAATAATAAACCTGGCTTCTGTAGGCATTTCACAGAAGTTTCTTTAAGTCCCTAGAAACTGTTAGAACGGTATGTAAAGCACACTGAAAAGCTCTGAATTTTCATGCTCCAAACTGTCTCTACAGAGTTGTTAAATTTTCCCAATGAGGAGTGATACAGAGATGTTCTGGCTGTGTTTCTATAAATATTTCCTTAAGGAAATGTTTCTATTCACCAAACCCATGGGGAGTATTTTAATGACAGACTCCCCCTCCAGCACGATCCATCAGTAAATGAGAGTGTGATGCTAGTGTTGTTTGTCACAATAAAGATGTTTTAGATTTTCTGTAGAAAAGCAAATTCACATTCCTAACTTTCCTCTAATCTTCCTGTCCCTCCTCTATAAGTCCATGTCTACTTTTTAGCCATCTTTTCCTGTCAAGTCCACTCCAGCCTAACTGTGGATATTTCTCTCTTTCTCAAAAATCTTTTGAAAAAAGAGAGTCTCTCTTTTTTTTTTTTTTTTTTCTCTATGCAGTTTTAGTAGTTTTTAACAGTTGTAACAATCTGTGTTACATTTCACTATTAAATAATTTCTGTTGGTAAGGGAATGAATCTGAAATTGGGCACACCAATTTAGGTTACACACATGCATGCACATATGGATGGAGTCACTCTCCATGTAGATGTCTCTATATCCACAGATAGAACCTTCTTCCATTTACAGTTCCTTATTAAAAGCCAGAATATTTGAAGAGTCAAGATATGACAGAATTGTTCAGACATGAGTAAGCCAAGATACTAAACAGCTTCATGGCTATCTCAAGCTCATTCAGTGCACTCCAAGCTCTTTTGGTCTCACCATCTGCATTGCTACAAATTTTTTAATTGAAAGTCAACACCTTCCTTTAATTTTACTCTGTTGGGAGAGTTCACTTCTTTTAGAAAACTACTGCCAACAGTTACCGGACAAAAGAGCAAACTACAACTATTGAAGAGAGATTTTATCAATGACAACCACCCCTTAAGGAAACAAAAAGATGAATCAAACATGTTTAAGAGCCAATTCTGAAAACATAGAGAGGTTTAACCATGAAATATAGAATTATGCTACTACATGCCTTGTCCTACCACTAGTTATATTCTTTAAACTATTTAAAAAAACCCAAAAAACAGCAAAGAAATGATCTGTCAATTTATCTTTTTATCTTTTTTTTTTTGTTTGTTTGTTTGTTTTTTTGGTTTTTTTTACTTTTATTTTTTATTTTCTTCTCTCTTCAAGGAGTCTTCCATTCTGTCTCAGCTTTCACAGACTATGACTGCTTCTAGGCTAAGTGACTCCGCATCTGCAAGGTTTTCTCCTAACACAAGAGGGGCCAGTCACATGCATCTATCGAGTAATAAATTATATTCTAGCTGCAGAAATCTACAGGATAATTCCAAAAAATACACCCATAGGATATTACTGTGAATTAATTATAGATGTGTTTATCTTCATTTTTGTGTGGGAAGGTGTATAGATCTCACAACAGTGGCTCTGAAAACATGGAATCCAATCTTTTTGATGATAATGATGAGGATGATGATGACAATTTAGTTGGGATTTTTGTTTTTTTTACGTCTCTAAAAACAAAACAACAGTTATCTGTTCCCTCTCTGCTGCCACACTGCTCAATTCCTTTAAAATAATTGC
>VWZK01015380.1:10461-25800 GCA_013396935.1 Baryphthengus martii | reverse complement strand
AAAAAAAAAAAAAAAAAAAAAGTCACCATGAAATCTCCCAGAAGGCTACTGCTGTCTACAGGCAAGAGTGCAAGTGACAGATAAAGTCTCTGACAATGACATATTGCTTCAGGACTACAGTGAAATGACTAGAATGCTGTAGTATAACCTCCAACTTACCTGCATCTGAAAAATAAGAAAAAGGCAAAGAGATGATACATACAATTAACTGTTACTGTTTCTTTTCGTGGTTATCTGTGAAAGCACTAGTGCTCCATCTGAGAGGTTTAAATGAATTTAAAGTCCCCAAGACCAGTTATGCCTATTCAAATCCATATCTGCTTTTATTACTGTTAGAAAAGAATCATTACAGACTTAACAGCTTCACTTTCAGATGACAATTTGGTTTAAAAAATGTCAAGATTAATGGAAATGTTTCCAATGGCACAGTTCTGTATTATTGCTTTTCTCCAGATTCCACTGATAAACACAAGCTTGGTTTTCTTAAACAGCAAGATGCCATCTTTTTGACAGCTACAGTATGTAGTTATGTCACAGCATTATGATAAACCTTATAGGGAAGACACAGCAGGGTCAGAGAGTTTCTGCATTCCCAGCACAGTCTCCATGAAAGGAATGTTTACATGACCCACAGTGCAAAGTTTAAATATATGCAGCAGTTTTGCTGTTAACTCCCTGAACTTGCTTGCCGAGCAGCCTATGACCAGCAAAATTCTACGCAACTTGTTAGAGTGTTACTGTTAACATTTTCCTGTCTTGTCAGCTATTTTGGACATCTGCTGTGTTCTATGAAATGTCTGCTCAGGGGTGGTTGGGGAGTTTTGTTTGGTCTGTTTGAGAGGCTGAGGAGCATAAATATTAGTCTGTTCTTTTGTTTATGTTAGTTGAGGGTAGATGAGAGAAGAGAAGGAAATCTTGGATATCAAGCCAATGAAAATGAGTGAGATTCTTTCTTGACAAGTGTTGTATTTACCTTTGTGACTCCTTTTCAAATCTGTAACATATATGTAGAGGGTAGATATGACATAATATTTCATTAACATGTGGTTTTACAGGACTGATTCAGAACTCGTTTTGGTCATAAAGGTTTTTCATAATCACAGCTAATAACTTTTGTCTTAGGTGGGATTGTTTTATGCATCAAGAGCCTGCTACACACTGGAGAAATTAAATTGGCTAAAATGCCTTGAATGCTTGTAGAACACTTTTCATTCTTCTCAAAAAGGCCTAATTAAAGCAAGACGGTAGAGTAGATAGGGAACTAACCAGGGACTGGTTGAAATTTATGCACAGAACATAGGTCAGACCCAACTGTGTTTGCTCCTCATGCTGCAAAAACTTATTTTCCCCTCAGTCGTTCTGAGAATACCCATAGCCTTTAAAACAATTTTACAAGTGGTATTATTGTTCCTTGTCTACAAATGGCAAAATTGAGGCACAGAGAAAAGCAATTATTTCTCAAGTCGGAATGGTAAATTGAAGAAAGCAACATGAGACTATGTCTGAAGTGTCAGCCTCGGTAGGATCAAGTCCATATTCACTAACTAGTTTAAAACTGGTTAAAGCATTAGAAACCACATCAACACAAAGATGAGCGTGGACTTCAAAACTGCCAATAAATTGTGGCTGTGAGCTCACTATTGCCTCTTCATTGCTGTGGTTAAGCTATTAGAGGTGCCTGTGCTGCACTGTTTAAAGCTAACTTGATTATGCTTATAATATATTACTCTTGCTTTTGTGACTGATATTCCAATTACTATCCACAGAAGAATGCTGCTTCCTCAGGAAGTCTAATTAGATTGCAATTTTTGAAGGACTTTCTGAACAAAACTCAAAACTCTGGGGAACTGCTCATCACAGTTCTAATTTTGTGTCATTGTTCAAAACTTTCAAAATTTTTTAAAGAAAGACTGATCAAGATTGCAAATAAGTAACAGAGCATACTTGAAGACTATAACATTATGGTATTGATTTATTAGAAGTTTCTCAGTTGAAGAATTTGACCTTGCTTAGAGGCTTTTTTCTTTTCTTTTTTTTTTTTTAACTTGTTGAACTGCAGTTAAATCCAAGGTTGTTGCACGCATTTGCACACTGATATGATTGTGCTCATAGTGTGGCGTCTACTATCTTGGATGTGCCTATTAAAGAAGAGTTACTTTTCAAAATGTGATCTGTGTTACTTCTTTAAAATAAGGTTTTTTTGAATAGGAAGTAATTTCTTCCCGTTTCATTTTCCTTTTTATGACTGTGTATAGCAATTATCTCAAACAAGACAGGCTACATGTATTTTTTCCCTTTTTCCCCTTTTTTCATTAACTGTATTTGAAATGTCTTCAGTACTTGCAGAGAAACTGCAACTCAGCTATACAAACACAGTGTTTATCCTTCTCTTCAAACATAAATTTAACTAAGGCTGTCTCTTTAGTTATGGGAGCTCTTTCTATATGTGTATTATTACTTCATTACAGACTTGTGGTCTTCAACAACTTAAGTAAATTTAAAAAATATGTTCTATGACTTGTCTTTTAAACATCCTGCACTAAATCAGGTCATGAGAATTAAACAAGTATTTGTCCATCTGAATGCAAATTCTGAAGGAATATCACAGTAAAAATTGTAAGGTAGCAACTCACTCATGCATTCAAGTTGAGATATTAACAAGATTAGCAGTCAGATGAGGGAAATGAGGCAGAGGATAAATCTCAGTCTTAACAGTCCTGCATGAATTAGCTTAGCAACAGAGGGGAGGGACTGGGTATCCTTTATGACAAAAATGTCAGAGATGTTCAAAGGAATGCTGTCATGGAGCATTCCTATGAATGGTGCAGTACAGCAGCAGTGACACCTAGAAAACTGCCTGGCCAGTTGCTAAAGGTGAACAGAAAGCACAATGGGAAAAGGGCCATTTTTCACAATCACTTTTGAAAGAAAAACACAAATGTTATGATTGCTCTGCAATATTTCCTGCCATGAGCCTGTCTCAGACCTGCCAAATTACCTGGATTCACCCTGTGCTTACTTAGATTTTTTTCATGTAGATCTCTGATACTTCAGGGACTGTTAATCCTGGAAACTCACAGAGAATCTCAGGTTTTGATCTCTCTACCCTTTCAGCATGTCCCACAGATGGATATGATAGCTATATGCATCTGACAGATTAAACCTGGTAACTGAACTTGCTGTGTGTACACTCAGTCAGTCCTTGAACCAGAACCCTGAGGGTGTATAGAAAACAGGTTTACCAAGTGAGTCAGAAGGAAGCTTTCCACTAATAGCTGTGCTAAGCTTCTCTCAGTTTGAAGTCAGTTATTTGCAAGTCTTACAGTAGTTCTTTGACAAGGGAGATTCTTTTCCTGTGATGAAACAAGAAACAGAGCTGGCATTAAAACGAAGAGAGATGCTACACTTCGCCACACTGAAGTTATATGTTTTATTGCAGCAGTCTCATGGCTGTGAATGATGTCATTAGTGCCTAACTATAGAAATGTAACTTGTAACAGGACTTGAGAGGGAGAGAGGGGCTTGAGATGTTGCTTTTTCCTTCCATTTAATTAAGTGGACTCAGTCGTTATAGAATTTTAAAACAAGCCAAAGAGCCTTGTTGTTGTCACCTGACAAAATCTCATCAAGGCTGGTGGAAGCCCAAACTATTCACTACAGATATGCAGCTATCTACCTTAATTGCAACCGGGTGCAAGAATAAATTAATATTTTTTTTAATAGACCTCACTGCTAATTCCCTGAAATTACCCTTTCATGCAGGTTTCAGCATCTCTGCCAGAGATTTAAAAGAAAATGTTACCTCTCACCTAGGAATAAATGACATTTTTTTTGACCTAACGCCTTCAGTGATGAAAGCTGTTGGGTTATCCACTCTATTCTCACATTTTACACACACTGAAAAGCATCTAAAATATGACTGTACTGCTTTAATTATGCCAAGAAAAATATGTACTCAACTGCAGTAGAAACTGGAGTTTGTATCTTTGGCCTCACCTGCCTGACAAGGAAGCTACATACTATGAAAAATAGGAAACTTAACCAGAATGATTTCTCTCTGTGCATTCTTCCAGTAGCTAATGTAAACTCAGGGTAGGCCTATCTGAACAATGCAACTGTGGCAGCTGTGTAGTGCTGAGCCGAGTTTCTCCTTAAAGGACTTGTTAGGCCTCACAAAATTTACAGGAATATTTCCTAGGTGTCCAAATTTTATGTTGCATAATGCCTAAACACTAAACTGTAAATAGACTCATATTTTTTAAGATTCTTTTTTATTATTTTGTGTTTGTTTCTACTGATATAAAATAAATAAATAAATAAAAGAAGTAGAAAATGTAGTTTTCTAAGGGTTTATAGCCACATACAGCATTGATAAAGCTGACATAGAAAACTATGTGTACAGCTTTAGTATCCAGAACTTTGAAAGGAGGCTAAGAGTTGGAGATGAGATAGCTAAATCCACAGAAATTATTTTCAGTCTAGAAAAAATATCTTAGAGTGAGAGATGTAAAGAGTTTCATGTGTCGATTTTCTTTTTTTAATGTTTTTTTTAACTTGCAGATATCATCATAGATGGAAAATACAGGGTACTGAGGATTTTAAAATCTAATAAAGAAGACCATAACAAGATTTATGGCTACAAGAAGAAGCCAGAAAAATTCAAATTAGGAATAAAGCATATTTTTTCAAAAAGTGGCCATGATTAATGAATGGAACAACCAGGCAGAGAAATGAATTCTGTGTCTCTCAACATGTTCAAATTAAGAGAGGATGCCTTTTTGAAAGCTATGCTTTTGCTAAATACAAGGCATGTCTTAGTCAAACAAGGACCTTTGGCTTCTGTATGGAGGTAAGGGGTGAAATTTACTATCCCATAATAAATGAGTCGGGCTAGGTGACTAAATGTTCATTGTGACCTAATTTTTATTAATTTCTTATTCTCCTCTATACGTGTTTGAGAGGAAAAAAATCAAGATATACACCTAGGGGTTTTTAAATTTTATTTTATTACAAGCATCTTCTTCAACTAGATTAACATTTTTTAATTATTTTTTTAAAATATGTATATACACTTTGTTTCAGTGGATGTAACAGAACAAAACTGCATTTTGATTTCCCCAAACTGAAAACAAATTTGGAAAATCCTGCAACTCTTTACTGACCTAGAATGTCTTTCTATCTGCAAACTATCGAAAAATATTGTTTATAACAATAAAGACAGTTATAATACAAGCAAGGTTTTGGCTTTTTTATTTATTTTGTGAAATGCTAGATGCTTCTTCTGCTCTTTGTTAGATTAGTCTTCCAGTGTAGATGTGCATTCAACATCAGTTCACAGTTCAAGCTACAGCTGACTTGCCACATCATTAGGTTTACTAAACCTCCACTGTGTTTGCAAGCACAGCCAATGTGCGGAGGATTCAAAAAGATGAAGACAAAGCATGATTGTCAGGATTTTTTAAAGTACATTCTGGCACTGGCCTAACCATGGTTTGTTTGAAATCCATTGAAGTTGTATTATCGATATTATAAGCAGAATCTTCAGGCTGATGTCAAATATTTTTAATAATCTTCAGCAGCAGTTCTGCAGCATCCTTCTTTTTATTGAACTGTATATTATTAAATGACAATCAGAGGGTAACTATGACTAACTATAAATGAGAACATTAATTGAATTAAAAGGAACTAGAGAGTAGTGATATGATGGTAAGCACAAATGTAAACCTGTAATTCTACGCTGCCTCTCTGAGATTGAAACCACTATTACTGTAAGCACAAGAACAATGTTTCCTTTTTCCCATTAAATGGAGACTGAGGAGTTAGCACTGCTGATTCAAAAACACCTTACCTTTTTCTCTCCTCTCTATTGTTCTGCTATACAGTCAGCAGCAGAGATAATAACGTGGGAGCTTGTCAACCTGACAAGAAATCCAAATGCTTTCAAAGACACTTTATAATGGACGATACAAGTCAAGAGATAAACATTTTTGCCCTGTTCTTCTCGACTTTGGTTTATAGATAGCTGTTATTAGACGCTTACTACCCCACAAAGCTTACTTTTTTCTGTGCTCCTCTATTAATTTTCTAATGTCACAGTAAAATTCTTGGAGTGTTGGATTCATCATTCTTGCCAATTTTAATAAGAAGCAATCATTGCCAATGAGTAAAAATTGTTCCATGCTCGTGAACATACATTTTGCTGCTCTCATCTTGCTAAATGCATGTATGTCTTTTACAGTAACTCTGGTCCCATATCATCCCAATAAAGATTTTGATGAGGATGTGAGAAATTTCAGAATAAACTGTGTACAGAGTCCTTGTCTACAAAAATAAAAATACAATGGCAAAAAATACGAGCTACTTTTATCTATTTTTAAGATGTAATGAAGGGTGACATTTTAATGCTTTACAGTTCACTTACACAGGTAAAGATGTTCTGATCAGCTGTGGCTCGATAGGGCATAAAGGCATAAAAAGAAATTACTCTACAGAGAAATAGATAATGTGCAATCTATTTAGGAAGAGGAATCAGTTGGGTAAGGCCATGATCATTGATTATAATTCAGCTGAAATCTAATTTAAGCATTTCATTTGAGGGGCAAAATTATTCTCTTAAGATTTTTCTGTGAAATTAATTTTTTAGAAGTGCCCAAATCACCTATGAGCCTAAATCTCTTGGTTTGTGTTTCTAAATAACTTACATATCTCTGAAGTGGGATGCTAAGTAAGTGCCTTTTCTATATTCGTTATGCATTTCAGTTCAGCTTCTTTTTTTCTTTAATATGCTCATACTGAGAGCCAAGTACTGAATTCTATAAGTCTTTTGTTATTGTCAGGGCAAATGTAAGAGAGATTTAATAGTACTTGGAAACCAATTTTTCTATATGTGGCAGCATAAAAGAACAAGTTTTTTATTTTTACAGAAAAGGCAGCATGCTTGAAATAAAATACAAATAACAAGAATACATTATAGTGAAATGTCTGGAGAAAACAATGCTTCCTTTTGATCAGTTTCTACATGAGACGATCCTCTGAATCACATATAAAAATATCTGAATTGTTATTCTGTGGTCCTCTTTCACTAGCCTCATGGTCAAATCTAAATATTCCAACCTCTTCTCAGTGCTTCAGCTGAACACTTCTGTTGCATCTGCAAACAACATGGATGATAACAATTTGCTTACATGTCCTATCAAGAGAAAAAATGTAAGCCATTTCTCCACCTCTGGGGTAAAGGACACAGGGGAGCTATGTATACTACTTTCTGCTGCTGATGTTGACCTGGGATTAATGATAAATGATTAATGAACAGATTAGTCAAGCATCCATCAGGAATGGGATAAATAAATTCATAGTGGAAAGATAGTGTAGGTGACTTCTCAAGGTTCTTTCCAGATCTTCTGTTGTTCTGTGATAACACTTTATTCCTTCCTCTTCTCTTGTTTTAGGTTTTTCTCTAAGGTCACTTCAAGGTGACCTTCAAGGTCGCTTCTCTAGAATGATATGCCCCAAGATTAATTGCCCCAAAATAGTATTAAACTGGCTGAAAATGGAAGGATACAGACTAAAATTTCACCTACAAAGTAAGGTACTTCTGCTCACTTCCCTAGAACTGCTGCAGTTCATACCAGCTGAGTACGCAGCTCCCTTACTTCAACTTTCACCTCCAAAATGTAGTGAGCTCATTTCAATATTTCGAGTGCCAGTGTGGATGAATTCCAACACTGGAAGCACATTTGAACTGGCAAACAGTAAATGGCTGCCATCAGGCATAAGCACTTGTTATATCAAAGCTTTAGCACATTATTTATGGAAGACTTATTCTAATGAATTCCATCCACACCTACCAGATGTGCAATCCAGGATTGCGCTGGCTGTTTACTGGAATATTTGAAGTCAAATAATATCATGAGTATAACATGACATTCAGTTTTTAATGTTGCTGAATAAGGAAGCTTTGTCTTAATATCTTTGTAGAAAATGAGAAAACAATATTCTCATATATCCTGATTCAGAGTGTTAGTGGAATGTAAGCTGGTCCAGCCCTTATGCAAACACATGCACTTCTGTGCATATGGCCAACCCCGACTGAATCTGCACAAGGCCCTCTGGTATTCCTAACAAATAAACCTCATACATAAAATGTATGAAAGAATAAAATACCAAGCAAATGATAAAGGAATCTGATTATCTTCACCATTATCTGTTTATTTAAAGGTATTTGCAGGAAGAAAAGCATAATTTCTAATAAACTTTAATTATTTTGATTCACGTTGAGAAGACTTTCTCCTCATTAGAGATCCCATTAAAATTCAGATTTTACCAAACATATGTGAAGACAGTAGAAATTAGTTCTGGTTTTGAAAAATTATATACTTACATTGTTTTTGTTATATACTTATATTGTTTAGTTATTATATGCTTATAATTATTTTGGATTTAGATATTTATATTTTTGTTTATATTTATATTATATACTTATATTGTTGCATTATATACTTACAGAAATAGAATTGCCTTTTACTTGTTTGTTTGTTTTCTTTTGTTTATATGGAACTATGCCCTACTTGGAATGGTATTCCATCACAGAACATTGAAACAATTTAGTGTAAATCATTCAATTTCTTCAGCAGAAGAGTTTAATTTTCAGGCTCATAACTTGTAATGCAGTGGCTTAATGGTCATTATATTCACAAATACAACAATTTACTGATGAGAAGAATGATTCATTCTGTTTAAGATCTACTTAAACCTGGGAAGGCAGCAAAGACTTACTGAAAGTGTTACACTTTCTGGGATGATAAATACATGTGATATCCTGTTTGGCTTTATAACTCCATAAGCCACTGACATATCAAATTGGGAGAAATAAACACATGTTAAGACTTCAGAATATTTTTTTTTTCAAAAAAATTTTAGATGTCTTTATTTAGATAATGAAAAATACAAACAATTCACACAAGGACCGTGCTCACAGAAAAAAATCAAACTATGATGTCAATTTACTGCTTTTGTAAAAAATGTATTTTTTAATTAACTACAGAGTAGGCCTTCTAAAAATTCCATTTCCTTCAAACTGCTCATCTAATTAGGATTCACTAGATCTTGATCTCAGAAAATAGAGAGTCACACAATTCATCTTTTTGTGGTTCAAATATTGTTAAATGTGTTAACATTTCCTGCACAGGTCTTTGATTTGTCAAATTATCTATTCTGAATCCTTATTGTTAATGAGAAAGAGTAACTGCTGCTGATGTGACTACATTGAAAATTCTCTTTTCTGACATTCTGGTTTGCTGTTCACAGAAGTAAAGCATCACATAGTGACGTAACAACATATTCCTATGTTTGGTATTTGTGTATTGCGGTTCTTCAAAGATATGGTATGAAGACAGTCATAAAATGTTATTTTATCTTTTTATGTAGCATGATAGTAATATTTGGAATCTGTTTCTCAAGTCTGCTTTATTTCTCCTGTGTATCTGGTTCTATAACAGACCCATAGGTTGGTATCTTGAAAACAGCTTAAGATTAACCTTTCTGTGTTGTCATATAACATTTCCTAGGCTTTCATCTGTAAAAGCATTGTTAGAATTCATGCATTTCAGTGATGTTTGATAGATGGACAGTATTTGGCAATGAATATCAACACCTTATTCTGCTTCTGTTACTAAATACATATGTGTAAAAAATTGAGAGATCTTGGCATAAAGAGTATCTTTCAGTGTCAAAACAGAATTTCCTTGCCCTGATCTGAATGAGATCAGAATCATAGAATCATAGAATGTTAGGGGTTGGGAGGGACCTCTAGAGATCATCGAGTCCAACCCCCCTGCCAGAGCAGGATCACCTAGGGCAGGCCACACAGGATTGCATCCAGGTGGGTTTCGAAACGCTCCAGAGAAGGAGACTCCACAACCCGTCTGGGCAGCCTGATCCAGTGCTCCGTCACCTTCACATTAAAGTTTTTCTTCATGTTGAGGTGGAGCTTCCTGTGTTCCAGTTTGTGACTTTTGACCCTCATCCCATCACAGGACATCGCTGAAGAGACTGGTCCCTTCTACTTGACACCCACCCTTCAGATATTTGTAAACTTTAGTAAGATCCCTTTTCAGTCTTCTCTTCTCCAGACTAAACAGCTGCAGGTCTCTCAGCCTTTCCTCCTAAGAGAGATGTTCCAGTCCCCTAATCATCTTTGTAGCCCTCCATTGGACTCTAGTGTTTCCCTGGCCCTCTTGAATTGGGAAGCCCAGAACTGGACAGAATAGTCCAGATAATCCAGAGCATCTGGTTTGCATGCTATTTCCTATTAGTATTACTGATGCAACCTTGTAATGAGTTCCTGATTGTCTCTATCTGTTTCAGCAGGCTGCCTGAAGACAACCTAACCCATCCTAAAGACTGTGTCCAATCAAAAAAACCTGAAGCTCACTTCAAAATCTCCAGGAATACTGGCAGACCACCTTTATTTGTTGATCATACCATATGTAGGTAAAAAGTTGCCAGGAGTGAAACCAGACCAGAAGTATCTCCCAGTTAATTATAATCTTGCACAGCACTCATTTTTAGAAGCCAAATTTTAATGATCAAATTGTTTTGCCATTTATGCCCATTGACTTTGCTCAGTCTTAACAATACAACAAATACCCCTTCCCTAAAACTTCACTCTTTGGACACATCTCCAAACCTCCAACATGTAATAGCAACTCATCATTCATTCTTGTTTCATTGGCAAGTACATCTACTGACAGCAACCAAGGAAAACTGGAGCTTCCTGTCCTCATAAACTTTCCAAGTGTCTACTAGAAAGACAACACACTGTCCCTTATCTAGATATTACCAGTCATATTCTAGAATATAATACAAAAAAAAATGAGTGCAATAACAAAGAGGAAATGTTATACTTGACGTGACTTTAGTTAAAAAGTTATTCTATCTTCTTGAAGGGGTTACAAAAGGCAATGTACTTTAATAGGCTTGGGAATTTTTTGCTGCCTCACAGTTAAGACAAAGTTGACTTAATAGGTTAGGTGTATCATTGTGCATTTTAACTGCACACAAAATTGTTGTGATCAATAGAAAAACATCTAGCCTTTCGACAGTAAAATATATAGTATGGGCATAAATTCAGTGCACTTGAAACCTAAAAGCAGGCTCACAGCTTTAAGGCATATCTATATAGATACAACCAGTGCTTCTAGGAATTGTCACCAGAACAACATTTATATGTGCTTTTATCTAGCTTTTAACTGCTATTTATAGTGCTTTTATCTTTGTATATACATGTATGTGTGTGGTATGTGTCTATAGAGGAAAAGAGAGAAAGAACATGCTCTAAGCTCACATAGTTACAGCAAAGTCTCATAATCTTTTGTTAGTATCTTGTTAGTATCACTTGCATCTTTCCCAAATGTAGTTGTATTAATAAAAACAAAACAAAACAAAGCAAACAAAACAAATAAAACAAAAAAATAACAGGAAAAAAAAAAAAAACACGAAAAAAAAGAAAAGGAAAAGAACAAGAAAGCAAGCAAGCAGGCACACTGTGACAATTTTTATAACAGCTTAGAGGAGGCTCTGTCTTCCATAAAAATGAAACAATAGTTTGGTAGAAAAAGCATGCCTGTTGACACTTAACATTTCCAGGGAAGTATTTATTATATAGTCACCATGAAACAGAGACAAAAACTTAATTTGTATATTCATTTGTTCTGTCAGGAGAGTGAGCTGTAGCTTACTATAGAAAAGAAACATTGTCTGGACATTTATTCAGACTGTATTATGCCTCCTTTGTATTCAGCCCAGTCATATAAATATCATAATTCTACAGTTAAAATATTGCCAATACATACAGATTGTGTCGTTTCTAACGAAAAAGGTTAATCTCTTTTAGAAGAAGGAATGTATTAAGCCATCCATAAAGCTAGTGTTAAACACAAAAACCAAAGTAATACATCTGAAAGTGGCTTCCTAAGCATGGAGCTGGATCAGGGCTAGGTTGATGCTCTTTCTAGATGTAAGCAACACACAGTCATAGGTAGGATATGTCTGGTAATTCACCAATTAACATAGGTTCTTCTTCACTGTCTTTTATTTTCCCTCTCACATGGGGGAAAGAGTTTTACAGTGTTGTAGATGTTTGCAAGTTTACAGGTGAAGAGGATTGAAGATTTTTCACTGTAGTCGAACCTCTCAGTACTATTCTCATCTCTTCATTAAATGTGCAGCTGATTAGAGAAACATTTAATTGATTTAGAAATGGATCAGTAAGGAATAACTTATTTATTTATTATTTTAGTTACTAGCTGATACAAAATAAAGAAATCTGAAAGACATAAAAGGAAAAACATTTCTCATGTGGTGAAATCTAAAGCTTAAAAAAAATGTCCTTTATCATGCAGGCTGACACTCAGACTGCTTAATTCCCTCTAACCTCATACTCAGATAAATTTTAAAGCATTTCTATCTAAGACATCCATTTCACCTGATCTGGTGGCATGAAAATATGGACATCTTTGGTATGGAAGATAAAGTTCATAATGTGCTTAAATTGGAGCTCTAACATATGCTTGAAAATAGCACCTGGTTCCCACCTAACCCCCTTTATGATTCACAGATGGGCTGGGAAGTAACTACTCATTTGGAATTCCCAATATGTAAGATGATTTTAGCAAGACAATACATTCAGATAGCATAGAGTTTTAATTAAAAGCTACAGCCAGACGAAGAATCTTACTGCAATTAATTCTGATAATTCAAATGCTTACCTAGAAAGATAGAGATGAAGATACTGGAGCTTTAACACTGTGCAAGGTGTCAGAGCTGCAGCTCTGACAACCAAGAGAGGGACTTAAGCATCAAATAATAAGTGAGGCAGCGTCAGCTTCATCTACATCTCCCTGTTGAACCTCAGCTACTCTGGGGGAAATATTGAATGAATCAGTGATTCAGGGAGTAAAACAAAGAATCTAGCTGGTACTCTAATCCTTAAGGCACTTGCTCCAGTTTAGGGACGCTTGGACTCCAATTCATTTCCAAAGAATATCTGTGTATTATTAAGAATGAGCCTGTAATGTAAGAAAGTAATGATTCCTTAAACAGATCTTAAAATTTAAGTCAATACTTTCCCTCCTCCCCCACTAAAGTGGTCTCTCTAATGTTTTCACAGTCATGTTAAGATTTATACCTTGGCTACTGTGCAGAATAAAGTTATTGTAAAAGGATTACCTTCTTGATTTTCTCCTCCCATAGCTGAGTTCTAAAAGAAAATGACAGCCAATTCTACTTTCTGTACAGTGTGGGTTTCCTAGCACAGGTGTACAGTGGTCTCAAGTGCAGAAAAAAAAATATAATTGCATTCTAGATTTTGATTAGGTTTAAGACATAAAGCTGCTCTGGCACTTGAAAATAAAACCTATGCTGGGGATGCAGAGGCACCTTAGCAATGCTCCTTTCAAGCGCTAACATTGTCTATATGCTTTGGCACTCTGACAGTCAGGTGTCAGTTGAATGTGGGTTTTCAGAATCATAAATTTGGACCTAGACACACCATTTCCACTTTACAGCCTTTTTCGTGTCTTACTTTGTAAAAATGTTGCCCACAGCTATGGGGAAAAAAACATATATCTTTCCCTCAAGTTTATATCACTGTGTTATTAGGAACGTTGATTAAAATTATTCTCCAGTTTGAATTTTAAAACCTTTATTTTAATTAATTAAACACATTTACCTTTTTTTTTTTGTTTCAAGTCATATAACATTTCTATTTTAGATTAAAAACATGTTTATTTATTTATTTATTTACAAGGAGGTAGGGCTGACCATCTCCAGTTTTGTTATTGAAGCTTATTATGAGGTCAAATCTGAAACTAGTTGAATTACTTGTGAAAAACAGTCAAATTTACTGTTCAATATACTACAGTGCAAATGTCTTTAATGAAAGTTGTTTTGTTTTATCTGGGAAAAAAAAAACAAAAAACAACAAATAATAATCCCAAATCTGCAGTCAATGGACATTACTACAATATCTTTTAATGCACTTAGTTTCAAACATGAAAAAATGAGAGATTCCTTTCAACAGGTTCTATTCTAAGTTAAAAGACTTATACCAGTTTAGAAAAAAAATGAGCATTCCTTCAGATGGAAAGGAAGAGCTCACAGAAAAAACCCCTGACATATCATGCTATAATGCACCATTGTCTTAATACCCTCAAAATAACACCAGAAGCCACTTGAGGATTCTCTGCTGAGCTGCAAAGGCTTGTTTACCAATCCCTAGGCATTCAAATAGAAGAAAGAAATCCCCTCTAAGACCACCTAAAAGGCTATGAATTATTCTTGCTTTCATCTGACAGACTCATCTTGGATATAGAATGCAGAAATGAATCTGAAAAAAATAACAGAAAGCTGCACCCTTACCTTTGAAAGTTACATATATATACCTATTAAGTGTGTGCATGTATATATACATGGAAGTTGGGTCAGATATCACACGGAACTGCCCCTCTGACTGCCTCACCATAACTCCTGACCTAGATCTTGTTGAATTCCAATAGTACTGTGTGATTTCTTGAAGATCTTGATTGTGTAAATACAAAGAAACAGAGGGAATATGTTTATCGAATACATGAAATGAAAGCACACTAAGCCACTGGGCTGGTACTCTGATCTCAAAAAAAAGTTGGTCTTTGCTGTCAGCTGGGTGAGATGATGTTGAAGCCTATGTTTCAAACAAACCAATCAGTAGACAATGTACAGACATCAGCCCTCAGGTTCCTAGGCATACCTCTCTCATCAACACATGTGCCATCATTCCTCACTTGGCTTTGTTAGCTTTTTTGCTATAGACTGGTGGTGAGGGAAGTTCTAGGTGTACAGCTTCTGCTTTCCATCCTGGAAGCAGCCAAATGTGGGAATTGTGTGGGGAAAAGCACTATGGTTTCTTATTTCACAGCAAGCCATGATACAGCTATCCACTTGGGATCTTAAATGATGTGTCACACACATTTGTGAGCATGTCTACACACTTGCTTAAGAAGTTAAAAGCTGCTTGACACCTGTGTGTGGGATAGCCTTTTTTCATTACTTGTACTGTAGGTTTCAATTCAGTTCCCTGATATTAACTTTCTTTCTTACCTTCCTGACTGGTGGACAGGTATTTTCAGATAATGTCTTCTGATGGCACACTTGGTCTTGCAGTTTATTTTAATGTTGAGCTTAGGAATCCCTGACCACACAAGCAGTTAAAAGTTTGATAAGGCCATCACTTCAGACTTGGAAATAATTGTCAGCTGTGAGGTTTTTTAATGATATGCAACAAGATTGAAAGTCCTTTCCTTC
>VWZK01015379.1:185910-244565 GCA_013396935.1 Baryphthengus martii | reverse complement strand
CCAAAATACAGTGAAATTAAATTAAATTTTAAATAAAATTTGAAAAACTGAACTGGATAAAATGAAATTTGAAAAGTAAACCAAAATACAGTGAAATTAAATTAAATTTGAAATAAAATTTAAAAACCTGAACTGAACAAAATAAAATTTAAAAAGTAAAACAAAATACAGTGAAATTCAATTTAAATTTTTTTCAAAACGGAAATTAATTGAATAAAATGAAATTTAAGAAGTAAAATGAAATACAGTGAAATAAAATACAGCGAAATGAAATAAAATTTTTTTTTTTAAAAACTGAATAGAAATGAATAAAATTAAATTTCAAAAGCGAAATTAAATTTCAAAAGCGAAATTAAATTTCAAAAGCAAAACTAAATTTCAAAAGCGAAATAAAATACGGAGAAATTAAATTAAAAATAAAATTTTAAAAGCTGAAATTAATGAAATAAAATTTAGAAAGTAAACCAAGGTGCAATTAAATTTCAAATAAAAATTTCAAAACGGAAATGACTGAACCGCACTAAACAATTTGAAGCGCAAACTCTTTTGCTCCTCGTGCCGGTGCCACCAGCCCCTCTCCGGTGCTCCCGCCCTATTTTCCCGCTCGGGCTCCGACACCGGCCGGGCACTTTTAGAAGCATTCCGCATTCGGAGGGTAATTTGCATATTTTGGCACTTTCCCTCGGAAGGGAACCGGAGGAAGGGTTTTGCCGCTCGCCCACGAAATGACACCGCTCAAGGTATTTTTTTTTTCCAGCTGGATGGTTTTATCCTAACGCTGCGGGACGCGGCGGCAGCAGGACAGCTGGACGCTGCCCGAAGACCGGCTTCTGAGCAATCGGCTCTCGGCAAAGTTCAGGAGGTCCTCGTTTTCATGGGGGAAGTGCTTTAATCAAGATTAATTTTTTCCAGTTTTCAGTAATCGGAGCTCTTCCTGAGTTTTCCTCAGCTCTCCGTTAGGACGAAATTATCAAATTTCCATGGCAATTAACAGAGAAAGCTTGAGCCTGAGGATCGTTCCGCCCGATGGATGGCAGGGAACAAGGGACGTTACGTTGGAAGATCCATCTGAACGATCCTTGGGTGACGTTGTCCCAGAAAACATGTCGTTCTGCAACGTGCGATTGTGAGCCCAGGGGTCACTGACCTCCTGGTGCTCCTGAAAATCTGAGTCCTGCTCCCGGACTCAGCAGAAGAAATCGACTTTGACCTGGATTTAGGCTTCAGAGGAATATCCAGTATCCAATTTTTCTTTCCCTAAAAGCCGCCTCGTGTCAAAGTCCTGGTGCAAGTCACCAATGTAGGGTGAGTTTGGTAGGTGATGGAGGAGCAGCCTGGGAGCACACCCTGACCTCAACCTCAGACGAGTGTGGCCGGCAGCTGGACGGAGGTTCTCCTACCTCTCTACTCTGCCCCAGTGAGGCCACCTCTGGAGTACTGGGTCCAGCGCTGGCCTCCCCAGTACAAGAGAAACAAGGAGCTACTGGAGAGAGTCCAGGGGAGGCTGGGAAGCTGTGTGCCCAGGAAAGGCTGAGAGCCCTGGGGCTGTTCAGTTGGAGAAGAGCAGCCCCAGAGGGGAGCTGAGCAAGAGCTCAAGGGCCCCCGGGGGGCGAGAGGCTGGGGCCAGACTCTGCTCAGTGGTGCCCAGCACCAGGACCAGGGGCACTGGGCACCAAGTGGAACCCAGGAGGAGGAACTTCTTTGGTGGGAGGGGGTTGGAGCCTGGCCCAGGCTGCCCAGAGAGCTTGGGGAGTCTCCTTCTCTGGAGAGATTCCAAAGGCGCCTGGACCCTGCGCTGCTGGGCCCCCTGCTCTGGGTGACCCTGCTGGAGCAGGGTGAGGGTGGCACCAGATGGGCTCCAGAGGGCCTGATTTCAGCAAATCGTGGTGAGTGGCAGAGATGGTCGCAAGAAGGGGAGGAAAGGGGAGGTTTTGCTGGCTCTGCAGCTGATGAAGTGCTGGAAGAGAGGCAGTGCCCAACACCATTCCCTCAAACCGAATTCCCCTCCACCCCCAGCGGCCCAGTTCTCCACGGCAGGTGGGGAGGGGATTTCAAACAGGCGACTGCACCTAAAGCCCAGGGAAACAGCCTCTAACCCTGTTGCAGAGCTCAGCTACTCCTTGCTGAAGCTGATGGATAAACACACCCAAAACATTCAGCAGAGGCAGCTCCAGGACCTCGGGTGCTCAAAACCTGTGCTGCTTTGCTGGGGCTTGGGTCCTACGTGGATCCTCAGCAGTGGCAGAGTCGGCCCAGCTTTGCAGCTTCTTATGCAAGAAGCAGGAGGAGACCGCCTGAATTTCTTGCTCCATTATGTGTTGCAGCATCTGGAAAGAAGGAGAATTGTTGTTCGGGGATGAACAAGCCACGGAGAGCAGCTGAGGAGCCGAGAGGGAGGGTAAAATGGAGAATAACTCCACCTCTACCACGCTGCTCGAAAATACGTTCGAGCGCTGGCCTCTGGCACATCTATTTTAAGAAAAAAAACCCAAACAATTTAAACACCCAGAAAAGGGGTGTTTTTTTTTTTTTCCTTGCCTTGAAGGAAATGGTGTCCCCTGCAGCCAGAGCCACCTGTGGGTGAAGCCCCAGCCCGTTGTGGGCTCTCCTCGACCATCTGAAAGCCATCATCCCTCCTCCGCCTTCAGCCGGGGGTTGTGTTACCCTGTAGTAATTCACTTACAGTTAGCGACCGATAAATCCTCGCGCAGTTGGTTGAGAAGTCCAGGCTGAGAAGGTCTGGAAGTGTATTATTAAATCCAAATGACTCGACAGCCCCAGCCTGTCCCGCTCGCTTCAGAGCAAAATCAACCGTATCGCGGGGCCTGAGAAACAGCAGCGCTGGGAGAGCTGCTCCCTGAGAGCACCTTGAATAAAGTGATGGCTTTTTCAACCAGGTTCTTAGCCTGGCAATGTTGCAGGAAGAGACAACTTCAGTATTTTCATTCCATTTCAGTGCAATTCCTTTAGGTGCCGGTCAGGGTAGTTGGTGGCAGGATGGACACCGGGACGAATCAAAGCTTTGCAGGGCCGTTTGGAGTGAGGTGCTGCGATGTCTGCTCCAAAAAAGAAAAAAAAAATCCTTTCCAAGGTGAATTTCAGACAACAGCACTAACTTTTAAGACAGGCTCAAAAGGTATCGCACAGGAGGGACCACGGGTCCTGCTGCAGGATGCTTGGAGGTGTCACCTGGGTTTCTCGTGGCCGGGAAGAAAGGTGTGAGCCATCCCATAGCGGGTGGGTTCCTCCCCGTCGGTGTCACATTCCAGTGAGTTGCTGCCATCGGTGCTTTATATTCCAGAGCAGAAAAGAGCAGAAAGCCCCTAAATCCTGACATTTGCCCCTTATCATCAATTTATGCTGGCTTATGAGTGTTTATCTCCCAGCTGAGCTGCTGGCTCTAGCACAGTAACATCATCTATCCTCTCAGCCTTTCCAAAAATAGTCCGGGTTCAGCACAAAGGCAAGAATATTTTGGCTTTTGCCTCAAGGGGAGATGAAGGTTCAAGGATGAAGACTTGCTGAGTGCGTTGCCCTGACCTGCAGTGAAAATGACCCGTTCGTCCTGTTGGTCCTCACCTGTGCCTGAATTTAGTCACACAAATACAACCTGGTCCCTTGACCTGACTTGGTTAGAGGCTGAGGGTCTGTCAGGAGCACCCCTCTCCCCAGAAAGCATCCGATGGGTTACCACCAACCCAAACTGGGAGCTCAGCACCCCAGGGAGGTTTTAAAAGGTGCTCCGTCCCTGACATCTGCAAATTGCTCTTCTCTTCTCCCTCCTTAGGACTCCCTGTTCCCCAGCTTTCCTCTGCAACATCAGAGAAAGAAAGGGGAAAAAAAGTATAAACTGGCTCTTTGCTTCTGTATTTTCTTGAAATATTCTGGATCTGCTGACATAGAACGAATGAAAAATATAAATCGAGGAGATCAGTGCCATAAAACACTCACTTCCTACCCAGATCTCCATCTATGCCCAATCCAGACTTGCTAGGATGTTTTCAAGGATTTAGGTAACTTTTTTAAAGTCTGGTTTTGCCAGATTCTGTGTCTTTTGGCTTGGCTCGAGCCCAGGAGGAGCTGCAGTGAAGCTGCTGGGTAGAGAGTACGTGTTTCCAAGGACGATTGTGAAAGGAATTTTACTCGCTTCAGAAATCCCGGTGACTTTAGCGGGTTATCCTGCACGAGCAAAACTTATTTACAAAACTTCTTACATGGTACAGGCCATCTCTGGTCAGCCAAGCACTTAAGCACTGGCTTCATTTTTAGCTTAAATTCAGCAATTTTGTATCAGAAATCAACGGGACAGTCAGTGGGATTTTTTTTCTTCGTAAGGACCGTAGGGTCCAAATTTAATTTGGAGAATGGTGGGGGTTTCTCCTAAAGACTAAGTTTACAAAAATGAATCTTATGGCATTGTTTTCAAGCTTATTAACTGTGTCATGCTGTTATTGCCTCCAGCCTTTTTTTTTTTTTTTTTTTTTCAGAAAACAAATAAACAGAAAGGATTTGTCGGCCTCAGCACTAAACTATAGTGGCAGCAAACTTAATCTGGTGTTAATTAGGCTTGTGGAAAACTAAATCAAGCATCAGAAACCACAGATTATTTTAGGCTTCCTCTAGCATAAACACCAAGGCTGGAGGATCCATAACATCTTATTTTTGTTGACAGTTTTCCACTTTCCCTCCAATTTATTTCATGTAGCCGAGGGGCTGCTCCTTGATTGCTTTTAGGCCTGTCTTCTTTTGGCCTCAGCGTGGCAGTTTGTTAATCCTTCCTATTTTTGTGTATTTAAGCAGGATTACAAACTTCAAATGCACTGTAAAAGGAACCTGTATACAAGCTTTCAAAATCACTTAAGTGGGCCAAGGACAGAAGTACCAGCCTCGCAAGGAAAGAACAGACCATTTTGGAAATCATCCCCGGTGTTTATTTATAAGCCATTTTGAATTATTCAGCAGGAATGAATGAAAGAGCTCGAAAATGGAGAACGACAGAGGGTTTTGCATTGAGTTACAGCTGGTGGAGAACAAGGGAGCGATCGCCCTTGCTTTCCAGTTTCAGATTGGGGTGTCTAACCGGGCCCTGCTGGTTTATAGACAGTCGAATAAAATGAAGCTGCAGACCATTCTGCAAATAGCGTGAGGATGTCCTGAGAGGAGAGAAACTGCAGATGTCTCCGCGTGGGGAGCAGTGGGTGGAGAGACGGGTAAAAAAAATCACAGGGCAAAAAAAAAAAATCAACGAGAGGTGAATTTAGGGCCATAAAGGTTGAAGGAGGCAAAGCAGAGCTTGGAAGCTCCCCCAGATGCACACTCAAGAGGAGGGTGCTGATGTTCACCCTGGTAGGGCAAGACTTTGCCAACTCATTTGAGGTTCCAAACCCAAAACCCAGCGCTCGCTGCCCTTACACAGTTCCTATATCACGTTTAAACGCACGGTTTTATTGATTGTTCATAACTAAGTGCATGGTTGGAACTGAGGAGAGCCATTTAAAGCTTCCTCGTGCCCCAAAGAGTCAATATTGTCACTCCTTGTTCAACGAGTTTTCTGCCAGGTTGGAGGGTGAGTGAGATTTGTGCTGATGAAGCCAAGAGGAATCCTAAATTATCACCTCCCGGGAGAGGCAACGGTCACCCTGACTCTGCAAGGGCACTGTGGTTGCTCCTCTGGCTTTCTCTGAGCCTTCTCCTCTCCCTCAGCATCACCTCAACCAACTCCAGATGGGATTCATGCGTTGTCTCATCTGTTACCAGATACTGGGAGAGCAAAGAAACATCAACATCTGAATTAGAAGTTGGGAATTTAAAAGGTAATTAAGTGTCATCTTGGATTGGGTTCCTTTTAATTATCCCCAGCAGCTGCTGCCCAATTAAATGGGATGGGCTGAAGCTGGGAGGGGCCACACCTGGGATAAACAACTGAGCCAGCCAATGAGAGAGTCGATCCCACCCTGCGTTTCCCACCCCTATATAAGGGGAGGGCTGGGCCAGGGTGGGGACTCCTGTTTTCAACTTGTAGCTGCAGTGTAGCTGGAGCAGGGTAAGTTGGTGTCTCGGGCACAGGTTGAGCCTTCCTGGTTTCTGTCACTGGCTTTGTCTCTCATTTCATTAGTACTGGTGGTTTTCTCTCTATTTATGTTGTTTTATTGAACTGCTTGAGTCTCATTGTTGGTTTTTTTCCTCCCAGTTCTCCTTCTCACCCCATAGGAGGGGACATGGGGAATGTGGTGGGCGAGTAGCTACGTAATGTTTAGCTGTTAGCAGAGGTTAGACCACGCCAGCAACTCTAAGGGTTCTTAAGCAGTAGGCCACATACTTTATAGGCTGGGAAAGGCCAGAGGTGCCCCCACTTCCTTGGCACACCCTCACCAGGTCAGGCTCATCCCTCTGAGCAGCTGCTCCAGGGAGCTGAGCCACTGCCATGTCTGCCTAAAAAGCTGCAAAAAGTGATGTAAGGGGTTTTGGAAGTGTATGTGCATGGTATGCTAGCCTGTCTTTAGGGCAGTCATCTGGACAAGACCGTGAGTTGTACTTGGTGTATCTGGAGGGAGTAAGCACATTCCAAAACCAGAGGAGGTCACACCAACCCTTTCACCTTCGCCCTGGTGTTTTCAGTCATATGGCTCTAAAGCTGTTAAGGTGACTCTGAAGATTCAGAGGTGTTTTCCTTGCCCATGACAGTATCATGAAAAATAGAATCACTTTGGTTGGAAGAAATCAAGTCCAACTGTTCCCCCATCCGTGCCAGAGCACCCCTAACCCCTGTCCCTCAGCACCACATCTCCAGGGCTTGGAAACCCCTCCAGGGATCATGGGGACTCCAGCCCTGCCCTGGGCAGCCTGGGCCAGGCCTGGACAACCCTGCAGGGGAACAAATTGTTCCTCAGCTCCAACCTCAACCTCCCCTGGGGCAACTGGAGGCTGGTTCCTTTTGTCTTATCACTTATTCCTGGGGAGCAGAGCCTGACCCTGGCTCCACCCTCCATGTCAGGGAGTTGTGGAGAGCCAAAAGGGTCTCCCTGGAGCCTTCTTTTCTCCAGGCATTTGAGGGATTTTCTGGTAACTCAGCTTTTCCTGGATTGGCACTAGATGATCTTTAAGGTCCCTTTCAACCCAAATCATTCTATGATTTTTCAAACTGATTTGCATTCATTTTGAAAGCAAGATATTTTCTTCATTCCCATTTCTTTCAAGGAAAAGCTGAAGTCATGTGAAAGCAAAACCACGCCTGGCCTGGCTTTGATCACTTGGCATACTTAGAACCTAACTCCTCAAAGTAAATATTTCCTATGAAGATCATTAAGGGCGCAACCAACATGTGAGGACCAGGGACAGGAAAATATGGCTTTGAATCTAATACCCCATCATGTTGCATTCCTCAGTTACCCGGTGTTGTAGCTGGAACAGGACAAAATAAAAAGGGCTGGAGCACGAAGGATGCTACAAGTGTGTGAAACACTCCTGAGTCAGTACAATTACCTCTCAAACTTAGAGGAGTCTCCATGTGGCTAGCAAAGGCGGCAGCTGCTGCTGTCTGGACATTCAGTGTCCACCTAAAAGGAGCTGTCACCAGTGAGATGTCCCAGCTGGGTACCCAAGATAGGATTTGGGAGATGATGCCTTGCTTCCTTGCATCACAGAGGAGAAACAGGAATGTTACCAGGAAACTAGCAGCCATTCAGGAGCTGCAACTTCACCTCCCAGGTCCAGCCAGAAGGTCCTAGAGCTCCCTGGTTGGCTGGGGTGGAGGAGCAGGCAGGGAGCACCCATGGCTCTGGGAAGCTTGCCAGCTCCTGCTGGCTAAAAACCAGCCTTGCTTTATATTTAGCAATAAAAAAAATAAATGGAGAAAGATGATGCCCTTTGGCACGGTGCTGGAGGAAGGAAGATAAGGCAGATGTCCTTCTTCCTCCTGGCCACCCAACGGAAAACCTGAGCTTTATCTGGCCAAGGCAGGGCTGCCCAGCTCCTGCTCCCAGCTAAGGAGCCATGGCACTGGAACCAGTGTCTTTGAGAAATCACACAGCAGAGAGTGGCCAAACAGCCCTGGGTGTGAGCAAGAGGGTTCCCAGCCTGGCCGGGCTGCAGGGCTTTGCTGGCTGGTTACACCTGCTCTGGTAAACCAGTTTTTGATCAGAATTTCTCCTAACTGATCAAAAATCACTGATGGCAAGAATAACAATATTTTTGCTCTGCTTTGCCCCACTGATACAGTTCTAAAGGAAGGACAACAGTCCATTTAGTCCAAAGAGGAGTAACAGAGCTGGGGAGGGTCTGGAGCAGGAGTGTGGTGAGGAGCGGCTGAGGGAGCTGGGCTTGTTCAGCCTGGGGAAAAGGAGGCTCAGGGGAGACCTTCTGGCTCTCCACAACTCCCTGACATTCAGGAGGTTGGAGCCAGAGGGTGTCAAGCTCCGCTCCCAAGGTACATCAACAGGACAAGAGGAAGCAGCCTCATGTTGCCCCAGGGGAGGTTGAGGTTGGAGCTGAGGAACAATTTGTTCCCCTGCAGGGTTGTCCCGGCCTGTCCCAGGCTGTCCAGGGCAGGGCTGGAGTCCCCACGATCCCTGGAGGGGTTTCCAAGCTGAGGAGATGTGGTGCTGAGGCACAGGGGTTAGTAGTGGGGGAGCGATCGGACTCGATGATCTCAAGGATGTCTTCCAACTGACGCAGCAATTCTGTAACTTAAGACAAGAAGAGAGACACCAGTCAAATCTAAATGCCAAACCCTACCTTTTTGCAAGAGATTCTTCATACCAATGTGCTGAAGCACAATCCCATTAGCCGTACACACTCAGAATGTTGGGATACGTGGGATTTTTCTCACCTATCATAGCTCTGTCTGCTGCTCTAGGCTTTTGAGGGTATCAAGCTGAATCTCTCCTGCATGTGAGTGAGCAACCCTTGTCAGCACCACTGCTAGCGGGAGCTGGTTAGGAAATGCAGGTGAGCCTGATGTAGATGCAACAGTATTTTAAAATTATTTTTATTATTAAATGCAGCTTTAGTATTACTCAACATTCCTTTTGCCCGGCACCGCCCTCCCTTCTGTTCCCACTTGTCTGCGGCGTTACAGCATCGTGAGGTTATTGCAGAAGAAAGGGTGGGAATTAAGGAAGGGCCAATATTAATTGCACAATAAGTGAGTTTGCTTCACTCTGCCACAAGATGGAGCCTTGAGATTAAACCATCTGTTAGCCATCTGATGGTTCTTGGAGAAAAAATTGAGCCGCGTTTCAGGAGGCCTGTTTAATTTTCCCAGATGATTATCTGTGGGTTGGTTTTTTGTTTGGATTTTTTTTTGTTGCTTTTAATGAATCACATTTTTCATCATCTCTTATTAGTCAGATATGAGGAAACCATGAAGGGTGAGCCAAAAGAGGTGCCACTCTGGCACAGCTTGGTAGAAGAAGACCTTGAACAATGCGGCTTTTCTTCTGCAAGAAGAAATCGTACTCCAATACCATGCGATATTCTGGGAGGAGGTGAGATGGCAGGAGAAAGAACACTTTGTGGAAAAGCTGAGGCACGAATGGGGACAAAAGGAAGATATTTGAGAGGGAACAGGCCTGGTTTTTTTTCCCATTTACCTTCTGATCCAATTTTCCTTCACCAAAAGCCCTTAGTTTTATATCCCACTGTTATTTCTGAAGGGCAATAGCAAATGATTGATGGAAATATTTTACCGACTTCCAGCATTTGATACCAGCAGCAGAATAGAAGAGAAACAACCACCCCAGCAGCATCTTCCTCCCTAAGCTTTGTCAACAGGCTCTTCCTCAAAATATAAAGCTTGTGCATACAAATTTAATTTCACTTTTGATTTAATTTCCCTTTTTTTTGTTTTGTGCAGTGCTTTCCTGGAAGGTTGTTTTTTCTAGTTGCAGTTATTGTGGGGAAAAAAAAGTGTGGTTTGGATTTTTCTCTGAGGGCATTTGAGCTCTAGGAAAGTCTCTGAAAGTGGATTTTCCAGGAAAAAAACCCCAAACACAACAAACTTCTGTATTTTGGCATCACTCCTGCGAGTGATAGTTGCACAACTCCTGAGGTCCCCACCCTTGCAAGGACTTGGGCCAGCAAGGAGAAGAGTTGTAGGAGAAAGAGCCAAATTTTGAATCCAATTCAGAGTTCAGCAGAAGGCAGGGGGTTGATAAAGCTCTTTTGTATGTTTGGGGGTGACAAGGAAATGTTTAAATTCAGTGAGGGGAAGGCAGAGTGGCAGCTGTTGTTGGGAAGATAAGAAGCTGATGGAGAACCCTTCTGCTCCGGTCATTGCTGGGAGCCTGGGTGAGCCTGGCTCTCCGTACAAGAGCGGTGTTGCCTCTTTTAGGGGGACTGTCCTCCTCAGTAAGGTGAGCAGGGTCAGGGCACATCTGCCCACACTCTGAGGGCTCAGCCACCAGACCCCAGGCACCAGAGGACAACATTGAAGTGTCTGTGGACTTCCCGGTGTCCTCATCTCTCTGGCCTCCTCTGTGCATGGATCCCAAAGGAATGGTCCAGCTCATGGATCAGCGATCTCTCTGCTGAATTCCAACCCTAGCATCCTGTTATCTCTAGGGCTGAGTGGAGAGAGTGAGCTGCTGGGCTGGCACATCCATTGCCGGGGTCAACTCGATACTGGGTTTCACTACTTCAAATTTTCCAGAACTCTCCCACCCACATCCTTTCAGTAGAATTCTTGGATGGCCTCTACCCCGCTGAGGAGCAAGCAAATTTACCTGGCCAGTATTTTGCGTGGAATACGCCACAGTCCCCTGCCAGCCAACAGCACAGGCTGAAGAGCCTGGCTGCACTGGGAGAAGCTGGGAAGTGAATGGGCGGGTGCCTTGCTGCAGGACCAGGCAGGCTCCCAGCAGACGGGTCCAGGCGTTGGGCAATCCCTCTTCTGGGAGCTCCACCCTTGGAGAGGTCTCTCAGATAAAAGCCAACACCCTTTTGTGCGGTTTCTTGTACCAGCTCCTTTTAATGAAGAAAATCCTTGTAAATCATGACTCGGTTGTACCTGTAGCCAAACCCTTTGCTTTCAGGCATCGTAAATAATTTCTTTCCCTTTATCTGTTTTCTAGTGGAAAATGCCAATGTTTCCTGAGTGAGACAGGGATTGAAGGGGACAGGGCTGTCCTTAACTTGAGTACTCTGAGGCTGCGCTTCATGAGCTTCCAAACTGCCCTCAGCACAACGCTGCCAGGCAGCTGCCATGACCTACATGGAGGGTCTGAGCAGATATCTGAAGGGGAGAGTATTTTTAAAAAGCACTGGATTTTACATTAGAGTGATACTTCCTTCCCTCCCTTCCCCCGTCCCCCTTCCCCTAGTGCTGCCCTGCACCGCTGTCACAGGATCCCAGCGTGGTGGGGTTGGAAGGAACCTCTGGAGATCATCTAAAGCAGGGTCACCCAGAGCAGGGGGCCCAGCATCGCGTTGTCCAGGCAGGTTTGGAATCTCTCCAGAGGAGGAGATTCCACAACCTCTCTGGGCAGCCTGGGCCAGGCTCTGCCACTGTCATAGGAAGGAATTTTTTCCTTTCCTTCTCGTGCCACTTGTTCTTCTTGCCTCCCCAGCTCTTCCCCATGCCCAGCACTTTCCCAGCCCCTCCTGTCTTGCTGTTCAGACAGAACAACTTCCTTGTGAAACCAACAATCTCTGCAATATCTTCAGTGGAATGAGCATTTCCAACATCCGTACGATGGAAACCAGGACCAAGGCTGCCCCTTATCCTCTTAGTACAGGAATTGAGGAGAAACTGACCTCAGCTTATATTAATTTTCAATAAGTCTCGAAAGGAGCCAGACAAAGTTCTGCTAATTAAGGTGAAAAAGCAGCTCATCCAAGAGGCTGAAGCAACACTCTCCACCAGCAATTCCAAAGACAGATCTGTTTGTTCTCATCTGCGTGTTTATTATTCCCAGGAGGTTATACAGGATGGAGGCGGAAGAATTTCGAACACCGTCATGAATTTCCATGGCATCTTTTCCCACCAGAACACACCATCCAGCTCTGCCTGGAGCTAAATGTCAGCAGCGCGGTGATGCACATTTGCCACTGGGATTCAAGATGGCATCATCTCCAGGCCTCCAACATAGGACACAGAACAAGGAGGACACAGTAGGGGAGATCACGTCCTTCACTAGTGGGAGTATTCGCTTGGGAAGAAGTAGAAGAAAATAACCTAGAAATAAGGTCATTGCCCCCCCGACAACCTCATGGGAAACTCAAACGGGGCTGAGACTGAACTAATTTTCTTGCTGAGTGTGACAGGCTGGGCCATAGTTTGGTTCCTAGTTTATCTGAGCAGCACCAAAAGATGAAATATTGCAACATAATGGTTGAGAACTGTATTTCTCTGATGAAATCCTCTGAGAAGTGAAAGTAACCGCACTGCCACCTCGGCACAGCTTTGCTGGTAGGGTGACGACGTTGCCACCTCCAAGAAATGGGTCTGATCACTAAAATGGTGGACACTTAGCTACTCAAATTTTAAGAAATTTCTAAATTGCAGAAAAACAGGTTTCATAGAACGGTTTGCGTTGGAAGGGACCTTAAAGATCATTTAGTTCCAACCCCCCTGCGGTGATGAGGGACGTCTGCAACTAGAGCAGGTTGCTCAGAGCTCCATCCAGACTTCAAAAATAGCATCGCATAGGGTCCCATCAAAGCCTCCTGTTATCACCAGGTGTCTCCTCAGTATGAAGAGATTTCTTGCGACAGGAAAATAAAAGCACCACAAGTTATCATGATGTGGTATCTACCGTGTGAGGAGAAAACACCTTCTGTAGTAAAACCTGGAGCCTGAAAAAATGGTGTGGACAGCAGATTTACTTTCTTTTAAAATGAAAAAGCATCATCTCAAAAGTAATACATTAAAAAAGATATATATTGAGGCCTTTTTTTGACAGCATAATATTTGATGAATGGATTATATTTAGTTTGTGTAAGTATGTCTGTGTGAGCACGTGTGCGCGACTGTGTCTCTTCCTCTCCACACTGTAAAGAGGAAACTCTTGTGAGTTTGTGTGCGTACGATCACAAGTCGGTTTGGGTTTTTTTTTTCCCTCTCCACACTGCACAGAGGAAACACAAGCTGGGCTCGACAACCTGCACCTTACAGCACCAGCTTTCATCTCTACTCAGCAGCAGGCACCATAGTTGCGTTGGGGCTTTGCCCTTCGGAGCTGTTGCTCCCTCTGCTCGCTGATAAACACCCCACCACGATACCGCCGTCACCTCTGCTGCTCCTTAACAGCAAATCTGCACCCCTTTGAAAGCTCAGAGGAGCTGCAGTGGGAGGGGGGAAAGCAACAAATCTCTTTAACCGACAATATTTGTGCTCCCAGCTGCTGTTAGGACAGGTGTTCTGCGGTCTTTCTATTTTTGACAGGATAAGCTTCGCACAGAAGAAAAGGGACACCTGTATTCTAAAAAAAAATATATATAAAATTGCCCCTAGGAGAAGATGAGGGTGAAGGGAGGTTTGTTTTCCACCAGCTCTGCTTTTAGAAAGCTCATGGTATTATATTAGGGAAAAGAAAGCAAAAGGGCTGGCTGCAAATATTGGGGAGAAGTTCTTGCAAAAAGGCAAGAGCGAGGGGGATGTCTGTTGGCATTGATGGACTAGAGGTCGGTAGGTAAGGTGATAGAATATCTTGGTCTTTAAAATTGCTATAAATCAACTTGATATCATATCTAAAATATATACGTGCAAGAGTAAGTACGTCTTTAGAAATATACAGTTATTTATAGAAATATACAGTTATTTATAGAAATATACAGTTATTTATAGAAATATACAGTTATTTATAGAAATATACAGTTATTTATAGAAATATACAGTTATTTATAGAAATATACAGTTATTTATAGAAATATACAGTTATTTATAGAAACATATACTTGTTCTTGCAGGTGTATATTTTTAGTATCTCTTTAGTATATATTTAGATAGAAAATTGGCAGAAACCAGGGGGCTTTTTACAGGAAAGGTGTCTCTCTATTTGCATTAGAGTCTTTTTACTAACTAGATACTCTCCGTTCCAATTCTGATAAATCTCTGTGTGATGAACAAAACCCTGCGAAAGCCCTTGAAAGATTCTCTTGTGAGTTATTTATTTCTCGGCCCCCAGCTCAAAAACCTTCTATAGTCTCTTCATGCAGTGCTCAGTCTGAGTGACATCATCTTGTGAATAAGAAAACTCCCCAGCTGGAATGTTGTCTGGCTATAAATCCTTTAGTAAAATTATGTTCATGGATAGAGCTACTGGGTACGCAACACGCAGGGATGTCAACAACGGGATCAAACCAGACCTCCTGTTTTCTTGGGGTTGTTTTGGAACTGTGTTTTCCCTGGAAGCTTTAGTTGATGTCAAAGGGAGGACGTGCGGATTCAGGGATGCTTTTCACGCATCGACAGGCTGCAAAGTGAACCCCCCCAGATGAGTTGAACAAGCTGCACCAGCCGATGCCCGGGGTTGACAGCACTTTTGGGATGGCTGCCAACACGGCTCTGGTGGGCTGGGAACATCCTCACACGGCCGCAGCGTGTGTCCAGCTCTGGCTCAGCTGCGTTTGCAGCAAGCACATAGAATCGTTTTGGTTGGAAAAGACTTTTAAGATCATCTTGTCCAATTGTTCCCACAACGCTGCCAGGGCACCACTAATCCATGTCCCTCAGCACCACATCTCCGCGGCTCTAGGGATGGGGGCTCCACCCCTGCTCTACATGTCAAGTTCAGCAGAGTTTGGGGCAGCACAACCAAACAAGACGTACCCGGGTCCGTGCTCACCATTAAACTAGGTCCAAACTATGGCTGCATGGTCAATGTGGGCTTGTTTTGCTGCAGTCGATAACGTGTTCACCATTGCGGCAATGTCTGCTGACTCTCAAGCGTAGGTGTGGACTCTGCATTCTAGCAGCCTGGCTGAGACACCACCCCACAATTCCGACTAGCAAGCAGATCATAGACTGGTTTGAGTGGGAATGGACCTCTCAAGGTCATCTGGTGCAAACACCCTGCAGGGAGCAGGGACATCTGCAACTAGAGCAGGTTGCTCAGAGCCCCATCCAACCTCCCTTGAGATAGTTCCAGGGATGGGGCAGCGACCACCTCTCAGGGCAACCTGGGCCAGGCTCTCACCACCTCAGCACCAACAATTTCTCCCTTCTCTCTGGTCTAAATCTCCCTCTTTTAGTTTCAACCCATCCCCCCTTGTTCTGTCCCCACAGGCCCTGCTCTCGAGGTCTGTCCCCACCTTTCTGACAGGCCCCTAGAAGGCCTGAAAAGCCACCTGAAGATCTCCCCAAAGCCTTCTCCTCTCCAGGCTGAACGAGCCTCACTCTCTCAGCCTTTCTCAATAGAGAGAAAATGATGGAGGGGAGGGGTTAATTCCAGCCCGTTCCCATTTAGGGTGTCTAACAAATCACAGCCCCTGAGCGGTTGATGGCTCTCGCTCAGCCCCGGTGAGCCCCCAGTAGGGCGTTGCTGAGGTGTGGAGCGAACGGAGCCTCGGCCAGCCCTGAACCCTGCCAGAGGGAGGACCACCGACCATGCCGTCCGTCGGGGTGACTGTGGGAGTGAGTGTGCCCGAAAGGAAAAAGGGACAACCAGAGATGACACCTCTCAATGCCGAGGTAAACATCAGTTTCTGTCCAAAAAAAATGGGTGTGTGGTCAGTTCAGTAGAAGGCAGTTTGAGCTGCGAGCGGTGATTGTTTCTCCTCCAAAGCTTTTTATAGTCCTGCCAGGGCTCTGGGTTCCTAATATATCTCTGGTGTAATTCTGCTTACCTCACTGCAGTTACACCAGAGGCCCATTTGGCCCTTTAATCGTTTGGGGTTTGCTGATGGCTTTGGGTGTGCTGCTTGCTCGGCAGATTTTTCTGGAGGACTGGAATTTCTTGTGGAATTCGGCTCTGTGAGGCAACGGCTGCGTGGGCAGCGAGTGCTCTTCGACCTGGGTCTGAGCACAGCAGTGAGAGGATGTGCTCTTGACATTGTTATTTAATCAGTAATCCCCTCTTCATCCCCGTCTCCTTCAGGCTCGTTTCTCTGCTCATCGCTTCCCCAGTTTGTCACGGTGGAGAAAATGAGCCGGTGGCTTTTCCCTGAATGGAAATGGGCGAGTTTCCACTTAACCAATAATCCTGTTGTGGTGTTTTGTAAGGCAGCAAACAGGAGCAGTGAGTAAGAGGTGCTTGCTTTGCCCCAGCTCCTCATCTGATACTGCTGTAGCGGAGAGAAGCCGGTGGAGCAAGCACAACATTCGCTGCCTACAACCAGAGCTCCTCAGTCAAGGGTCTAAATTTGTCTCAATCCAGTGGGAAAAAAACTTCCCTCAGCAAACACTTATGCTGGCAGCTCTCAGGGGGATGGCTCCGTAGGCTGAGATACAGGTTCCTTATCAATAGCTTTACAAACAGTGAGGTAGACGTGCAAAAGAAGTCTGAGGGTCACTGGTGAGAGGAGGAGTGGAGATAGCGAGTATCAGAGCTAGAGAGGGAGGGGAAAGGGGCTGAGGAGGATGCAAAGGGGGAATTCTTTGGGAATTCTTAGGCAAAAAACCCCTCCAGACAGCTGGATAAACATAAACCATCGAACGCTGAGGTCTCCTTTTGTAAAGGAGAAAGTTTGTAGTTTCTCTTTCATTTTTGCCAGCTCCGCGTCATGTCCTTGTTTACTTTTTGCTGTCCTCCTTTCAGTAATTATGGCACTCATAAAAAGAAGTCAGTTGATAGATACAGTGTACGTTTAAAATGAGTCATTATAGGTATTAATTATTGGGTTTTAACGTGTGCTACCTTGCTTGTGGGCTGGGGCCCCAGTGTGCGGAGCCCAGCACGTGTCTAACTCCGCGTAGGGAACAGAACTTGTGCAGCCAGAGCACGAAGCTCGCGCTGAGCCAACTATGAACGGTGGATTCGGGTCTAACACACAACTTAAAAATTAACAGTCAGCTGTGAGTGGCCACTGGGCTGTGAAGGGTGTGCTCACACGTCTTGCCAGGCTGCAGCCCTCCCGATCCCAGCTTCCTTTGAGCTGGAACAACGCTCGCGCCGGAGGGCTCTTCGCATCTGTAGTGACTTCCACTTCAAAGTCTGAGGGCGCTTTACAAGCCAGGACTAATGTAATGTCGTATTGTTCCCAAAAGGTAAGGAAATGTTCTCTTGGCATACGCAGCAGGAGGAGAGAAAATAAACCTGAATGCATTTTAAAGTGTGAGGTGTTTTTTTAAAGAGCACTTTAACATAGCTTAAAAATTCCTACACGGTAAAAACTAGTTTTAGTGCTATGTAGAATTGCTGAGAAAGAGCCTTCGAGCGGCATTATCTGCTGAGCCAACGATTAGCTCAATAAAAGATTCTACCTCACCTCACGAACCACATTCTTTAATATTCTTAGGCTGTCTGGGCTGCTTACGTCATCACTGCCACTAAAAAGGGAGGTGTCGGTTCTTCACGTCACTTTTAAGAAACGGGGTTGGCTTCAAGGTGACAGAAATCATAGTTCACATGTTCACACCGGTTCACTCTGCTTTTTGGTCAAATTCCTCTGGTCCCTAAGACAACCTCATCCGTATATTTCTAAGTTTTTAAGCGGTGTTGCTTTAACAATACAAACACCAGAAGGATTAAGTGGATAATTAAGGCTAAGGGGATAATCTCTTGCCTTTCAAGGTGATAATGGTGATCTCAGAATAAATACCAGTAAAATAAACCTGGGGTGTTTTAGTAGAAAGGAAAAGCAGAAATATTACGGAATTCCAAAGATTAAGTGCTGTTGTTGAGATGTCTTGGGATTTCCAGGTGTAAACCACAGCCAACACGTGGCAAAAGCCTGAAAAAACACCGGGCCAGTACTAAGGGGCTGATGCAAAAGCATTTTAGAGGTGGAGTCACCCGTGGAAATCACTAAGAATTACTCAGTCAATCAGCCTGATCATTTCAGGATGGTTATAAAAAAAAAATAACAAAAAAATTATCTGAGTTTTCTTACGTCTGTGCATCTCAGGGTGGAATTTGTCTTGCCAGCCCTGGTACTTCAGGTTGCAACTGCTCTACAAAACACAGAGCGTTATAGGAAGAGCTTTGTTTGGAAGGAGTGAATTGATGGTTATTATCAGGCATGTATGGATAGGAAAAATTGTTTGATGATATTGGAATTACTTTCTCCTGGATATTACATATTTTAAATAAGTTTTGAACGCTTTAAGAGAAATGATTTTCACAGATGCTTGAAATAAAGGCACACACAAAAAAACCAAACATGACAGATTTTACAAGAGTTCTAGTTTCACAACTATAGTGAGTGCAGACAAATGTCAGAAAACCCTTATAGCTTTTGGTTTTTACCTGAGCACAATATTTCAAGGCGTGTCTGTCCCTTGCAATAGGTCAGAGAACATAGAGAGTGAGCCAGGAGGTACCAACACGGGTCTGGATAGGTCACAAGGGCCTATTTCAGCTTTATTTCTGTGTTCTTTTTCAAGCAAAGGTGCTGGGAAATCGGAAGATAAAGTCGATTTCTTTACAAAGTAACTAGACTAGATTAAGATACTGAAAATTCTTCATATAATTTATAAACTGCCAGGTTGTAGAGCACAGGTATTGCATCGGCCGTACGGGGAAACTTACTTCAGCTGGTTTTCAATCTGTGTTTCAGGGACTTGGCTGAGAGTATGGCTTAACTTATTCCTAACGTGCTAATGCTGGGAAGCAGGAAAATTGGTTTTTCTATGGTTTCTTAGGAAGATGAGATGAAAGTGTTGTTTGTACTAGACAGGTTGCACAGACAGAAAAGATTGTTCTTCAGCGACTGAAGTCAAAGTCAAAATTCTTATTAACATGAAAGGGAGCAATATCAAACTCCTCATCTTGAAAGGAAATAACAGCGAAGCTGCATCTGCGGAATAACAGGAACGGGCTTTGAATGCTGGAATCCACGCTGCATTTTGTTTACGCTTAGAAGAATTACTTATTGCAATATTTGCATAGTGTCGAGTTCTGTTTAATTACAGCTGTCTGCGAGGAAAGGGTTCCGTGGTGGAGGCACCAGATTCAAACCAGGTTCCTTTCTAGAGCCATAAAGTCAAATTCCAAGCAAGACAGAGACAGACCTTCATCCATATGAAGGAGAAGATCGTTTCAGACAGTCTCATAGGTGAAGTCTTTTCTTCTCCCCTTTCTTTGGAGACATTAAATGAACGACAATGTCTCATCTGGCTGCTAAAGATCCCCCAGGCTGTATTTCACGAGAGAAGGGAGGTAGCTTGGCTAAAAATACCCCCGTCCCTGTGACACCCTGAGATGAATGTGGCCTGGAGATGCCTCCTTTACACCAGTCATGCACTCCCAGCGTAAAATACAGAGAATTAGAGGCAGGTATGAATGTTGGCACGAATGGTGCACAAAGCTAAAAGGAAAGAAAATGAGAGGTGTGAAGGCAGGCTCGAGAAACGTGCATCGGATGCTGAGAAACATGTAACAGATGCTGCCTCCTGCTGCTGTCCCCTCACCGCGAGGGGGCTCGGCATCGAGGACAGGTGGTGGCAGTGGCCTTCCCAGCCCATCACACTCCTAACACACTGCCTACTGCCCAATGGCCTGGTATTTGAGGCTGTATCTGGGTTCAGTTTTGGGCACCTCAATCCAAGAAGAACATTGAAGGGCAACGAAGCTGAGGAAGGGTCTGGAGCAGGAGTGTGGTGAGGAGCGGCTGAGGGAGCTGGGCTTGTTCAGCCTGGAGCAAAGGAGGCTCAGGGGAGACCTTCTGGCTCTCCACAACTCCCTGACATTCAAGAGGTTGGAGCCAGAGGGTGTTGGGCTCTGCTCCCAAGGAACAAGTGACAGGACCAGAGGAAATGGCCTCAAGCTGCCCCAGGGGAGGTTTAGGTTGGAAATGAGGAAAACTTCTTTCTCAAAAGCTTTGTCAAGCCTTGGCCCAGGCTGCCCAGGGCAGGGCTGGAGTCCCCATGATCCCTGGAGGGGTTTCCAAGCTGAGGACATGTGGTGCTGAGGGACAGGGGCTAGTGGTGCCCTGGCAGTGCTGAGGGAATGGTTGGACTCGATGATCTTAAAGGTCTTTTCATAGATTCCGTGATTGTGGAAGGAGCTGATCACCTCCGGCAGTCCTGCTCACAAACATGAAGAGCAAAGGAGGTTTTGGTCACCATGGAGGAGTTTATGGCACATCTCCCTTTTGGGGTCAAACACTTTGCCTTCTGTAAGGGTACCACTAAATTTCCAACTCAGCATCACCATCTGAGGGGAAACAGGAGGCTTTTAGGACCGAGCCGAGACACCGACCCCTGGTAACACCGAGCCCGGGCCCCGGCGGCCGTTGTGACCCGCCCGGCCTGCAGGGGGCGCTGCTCCCCCCGGTNTCGCGCTGCCGCGGCCGTTTGCGGGCCTCTCCCCGCCGCCGTTTTCCCAGCCCCGTTGTCGGTCGGGAGGCCCCGAGCGGTGCCGAATTGCGGGGCTGGCGTGAGAGAGAGAGCGGGGCCAGCCTCGGGCCCGCACGCAGGGGGCAGGCCCGGCTGTTTATCTGGCAGCTGGGCCCGTGCCAGGGCCCTGCTTCCTGACGGGGTTTTAAACCTTCGTAGCTCGCAGGCGGGTCGATCGTCTCTCCCTCCCTCCCTCCGCCCTTGGCGAGCTCCGGGGCTCGGCTCCGGCCCAGCGCTGCCGCTAATCCCGGGGAAAAGGGGCAGGGAAAGCGGCGTGGGCTCTCCGGCAGCCTGCTCCCCCCCAGCAAGGAGCAGGTTTTCAGGCCGGACAAAGTGGGTTTCAGGCTCATCCTCCGCTCGCTGCTGCTTTGCAACCCTCGTAGGCAGCGAGCTGGAGAGCAGGGCTGCGGTGAGGCGTCTGGGCTCTCGCTATGTCTAGCTTAAATTAAGAAACCTGCCATAAAGGGTTTTAAATAGAACTTTGTGGTTGGCTTTTCCTTCCTAACGAGTTGCCGGCTCGCCGACTTGAATTGAACTTTCCAAATTTGTGGGAGACCTTATTTTGAAGATGTCTCGCTCAGCTGCTGACGTTTTTAGTGAGGTGAAGAAGTTCAGCATCTAGGTAAATAAATCAGTAGCTGTAGAGGAGGAGCATGGGACGGATCGAGTTTATTTGTAATCAGGGTGTGGGACTAATGAAAAAAAGAATCAAAAAACAAACCCCAGACACCTGACCAGTTTCTTGCAGGGCAAACTCAACAGCTACTTTCTGAGGCAGCTTGTCACACGTTTTTCCTGGCCCTGTACCGTGCAAGTTCTGAGCATGATAGTTGTATTATATTTCTTCTCGTGGGAGCTGCTCTTCTCGGTTTAGAAGCCCCTCGTGCAGTTTTGCTGTACCTGTGACAATGTTCTCTGTGTTTGCAGATGTACGAGGGGTTTTAACAGCTCTTCACCACCTTCAGAGCTTAGAGTTGCCCGTAAACATCGAGTTCACAATTTTACTCCAAGGCAAACTTGTTCTAACGCTTGTTCGTGTCTCCTTTTGCTGGAATATTTGTGCGGAGCAAACGAGCTTCGTGGCTCATGTTGGCTGAAGCTGCACCAATAAAAGTCCCCGAGAATCATCTGCACAAAACACTTGAGCTTGCAGAATGTTCTGCCTGCAGGTTGTGTGGAGCTGACAGTGCCAGCAGCAGCTCCTGAGCTTGCTGCAGATGTTAACACGAGGGATTTTTCCTCCTCTTTTGCTCTGCTTTGCTCGTCATCGCGCGGCTTCGAGCTGCGTTTGCTTTGCAGGGCTTTTTGTAATGACACTTATTGGTTTTGAGCAGAGGTTTTGTAACCCTGCTGCAGCAAAATCTTGGTGCTGTGTTCTCTAATCAGCTCTGCCGACTCTTTCTTCTCCCATTCAGGCTGCCTACGTTGCTTCTTAACATGATAAATACCTTGGCTTTGTTGGAAATCCGCGTAGTGCAAGTGCAGCTAATGACGTGTCGGCATCATCTGAGCCCTGGGACGTCCGCGGTGCCAAAACCTGCCGCAGACTGACGGGTTCAAGTAGTGACAGGCTGAGTAAGTTACTGAAAGGTGGAGGTGAAGGTGGCAGAATGCGAGGAGAACAGAATTAGTCTTGATCTTAAAACCCAGTTAACTCTGCAAGGAGTTGTTTCACGGGATGGCTTGTCAATGTGGCATAATTCTGACTCGAAACCAGGCTCTGGGGTGCTTGGGTTTTGACAAATGCTTAACTAGCCAGTTGTAGCCGCTTAGGTCTTGCTGAACCCGACATTTTTCTGTTTGGAGGATGCGAGAGTGGAATGTAGGAGTGTTGACTTTCACAAAACAGCTTGGTTTGGTGTTTCGGGACTCACGTAGCTGATGCGTTTGACTTTTCCATGCAGAGCACGGAAATAATCTGCAGCCTTTGCAAGAATCCGGTGGCTCGTCGTGCTGGCGGGTCACGTTGATATATTGTGTTCTACAGGAGTGCAGAGAGTGGGACTCACATGGAGAAAGGGTGTAGAAGCTGCTGTTTGAAGTCTAGCTGCTGACTCTAGGAACAACACGAAGGGAAAGATCTTTTGCTGTGAAATCCAGTTTTTCTTCCTGACCAGTACAAAGAGCAGGTCTTGAAAGCGAGCTGTTAAATACCAGAGTCGTAAATCATTAAAGGCACATACTTGACCAAACATATACATTATCTAAACATTTGGGCTTTGTCCTTTGCTTTGAATTTTTGGGGTGGTTTGTTTTGGGTTTTTTTTGTGGTGGTGGTGTTTGTCTGTCTTTTTATTTTCTTTTTTTTTTTTTTTTTTTTTAAAGCCCCAAACCCAACGTGTGTTTGCCCAAAAGGGATGTCTCTCATTGTTCAGTATTTGACAGGACTTTTGCTGTTCTCATCTCGGTGTGAGCCTTTCACCTGGAGCTCTAGTGGAGCACTGAAGGATCTCCTGAGTGTCAGACTCCCCACTGGTTTTCCACAACTCACCACCGTGTTCCTGGGGGTGGCGGTAGTTTCTTTGGATGCCGTTTGAGAGAACATTGCAGGTGGAAGCGAGGAAACCAGTTCCTGAACTAAAGAGAGGAATTTCAGGCTGCTAGAAACAAAACTTCCCTGGGACTTGGGTGGAGGAAAGAGCATTTTGAAGCTGCAAGGTGGGATGTGCCACAGGGACTTGGTTTTATTTGGCTTAATTTGAAGCTGGGTGAGAGGGTTGCTCTCATAGCGGACTTCGCTGGTGTGTATTCCAAGGTCTAAAACCTGACTGTTGTACTCATGTCAGGTGTCAATTCCCCAGTTATGCTTCTTAGCTTTTTTCCAGCTTTCTAAGGAAGAGTAATGTTATCGTAATCCACGTGATAGTGAGGGGAGGAGAGGAAATAGGCTGTGGGGAAGAGGCCTGAAAACACTGTGTACCTTCACGTGACCTTGCTCTTCAAATCTCACTTTTCTTGCACTGTATGGCAGCTGCAGCACTCTATCTTGTGTTAGTTATTTAGATTTCTTGCACCTCCAAATAGTTTCTGGATAAAGGTTTGTCTGGGAAGCAGCCTCTAAGAAAACAGCCTCTTTTGGTGCTGTTTGACAACTGATCTTAATGTCACACAGTCATATTTTCTCATTATATGTATTTTCTTTGTTGTCTGTTCTTAGTATGTGTCTTTTCTTATGATATGATGCTCGACTTAAAATTCTCACTGGGCACCTAGAAGAAATAGAATCTGGTAGGTCAAGGTGAAGCAGTAGATAACAGCTCACTTTAAAGTCAGAACGGCTACCGTTTCTAAGTTCTCCTCACTTTTTATTTAAAGGATCCAGAAGTTGCCACACACGGAGGTGAAAACTCATCTGGAAGATGTCTGTTGACTCTGCTGGGGCTGGCGTTCATCTTGGCAGGAGTTGTTGTAGGAGGAGCCTGCATCTACAAGTATTTCATGCCGAAGGTAACGTGACAGTTCTTTATTCAGTGATGCTTCAAGGAAAAAAAAACCTGTGTGATTACAAGTGAATTACCACTATAATAGAAATCTTTCCATGGGACATGAAAACTGCTCTGTCCTTTATAAAAGCTCTGGGTGTGACAGCCCTGTGCTTCATCAGAGCCTCAGTGTTAACAGAGTTTTTTTCAAGCGACATTTGCAGTAAAAATAACACCCCTCGCTCTTCCTTTCAGCACAAGATGTACCACGGTGAGATGTGTTACTTTGAGAACGAAAATCGCGACCGCGCGGCGGAACCTTATTTCCTGCCCATCGCCGAAGAGGCCGAGATTCGAGAAGATGACAACATCGCCATCATCGACGTGCCCGTGCCCAAGTTCTCGGACAGCGATCCGGCGGCCATCGTTCACGACTTCGATAGGGTGAGTGTGTGCGAAGCCGCGAGGAATAACCCGTCCTGCGGCTCGCCGGCAAGCGGCGCGGTGGATGGTAACGCAACAGCTCAAGGGGGCCGGTTCGTGACACCTTTGAAGCTCTCAGTGCGAACTTCTCGGAGGTTGGCGTTAAGCGTGGCAAATCTGACCCTTTTCGCTCTCTGATAGTAAATTTCTGCAAGGGAGGAGTGTTAGAGGAGTTCATAGAATCATTAAGGTTGGGAAAGACCTCTTAAGGTCATCAAGTCCGACCGTCAGCCCAAAACTACCGTGACCGCTAAATCGTGGCTCGAAGTGACTCTGGCTGGATTGTTTCTCAGAACAAAGCATCTGGTGTGAGGCAAATTTCAATAGATGTCTGGGTATTTGACATTGGTAGATGAAAGCACAGGTAGGAGACCACCAGGAACAGGAAAACCGAGGATTTGAAGTAAAATTCTGCCAAAGTGTCTTACAGCAAAAAGTAGAATTTCAAACCAGTTTGGGCCTTGTCCAAGTGAATTAAAAAAATCTCTTGGAGAACTTGGAAATGGTGATTTAGTTGGTTGTTTTTCAAAAGCAGAGATGATCGCTTTGATTTGACTTTTGATGCTATCGACACAGTTTTCACTGAAGAGTTATCGTTAGTCAACTGGAAAAGCTTTCATAGGTTGCTTGTAAACCCAACCTTGACAATGCAGGTGTGACCACGGGAAAGGCACTGCAGCTGTCCGCTCTAGGTGGGAGCGTGAAGTGCCACTGAGCCAAGCTCTGCTCCCTCTGTTGGCAGTACCTGCAGCTTTTATCCCGCTTGTCTTGACAGAATCTTGGCTATAATTTAAAGGATTTAGGCAACTTAAGGACTTCAGTAGATTCTGGCGGAGTGCTCTGCAAAGTCATAATAACACAGGTAGTTAGGTGGGTAATTTCAGTCTCTGGAGTTTGTGCGCTCGGGACTTTGTAGAGACTAAGACTTCTTGTGAAGAACTATTTACAGGGAGCATTTGTTTATCAACAGCTGGGTACTGTTTGTTTGCATTGTGCTTAATTGGACGTCTTCAGTCCCAAATACCTTCTTGGTGTTAATCCAGACTGAGAATTAGGATAGAAACTGCTTTTATAGTCTTGCTTCTGGACAGAAATCCTGGTAACAGCAAAGTTCTTAAGATGGCTCCTGAACGCGTGGCTTTGAGACGCGCCGTGCACCATCTCCAGCTTTCTGAGCTTCCTTCTTAGTCCTCACGGAACTGCATTTTGATAATCAAAAGCCACGCTTAATGAATTGCAAATTTGTTTTTCTCCCAGCTGCTGACAGCTTATCTTGACTTGCAACTGGGTAACTGCTACGTGATCCCGCTGAACACATCCATCGTCATGCCGCCAAGAAACCTGATGGATCTCTTCGCTAAACTAGCGGTACGTGGGGAAATTTACCGGTTAGTTGATGCCGATGAGGTCGCTTTTGGTAAGAACGCTGGGTGTTGCTCCTGAACGACAGTCTCTTGCCATCAAAGTACCTAATCCCTCTGGCTCAGTCACTGTGCTGGAGTTGAGGCCAGCTGTCAGGGTGTATTATGTTGAGTAGATTCATGCTTAATGCTCTTATTAATACCTAGCTGTAGGAAAGCTGAAAGCAACTAGCAAATAAGGTTAAATTTAGCTGTTATCAAGGAATTTGAAAGCCCCAAATATCATTGAAAGCCTAAACCTGAAAGTTACTAGCGGAAAGCTCGCTTGCCCCGTGAGAGCTTTCCTGAACAGAACAATGCTGACTTGTTCTGCTCTTTTATTGACCCTGTAGTTGGGAGCTCACCGCAAGCGCTTTGACTCTTCGGTGACCAAGACTGGTATTTTTCCAAGAAAACTTACGGGTCGAGTTGATAGAGCTTTCTGATCCTTGGAAATAAAAAAGCAATCCTGAGCTGTTGTGCGTCAAGTGGACCGTTTAAAATAGACATTAACTCCTCCACACCAAGTGCTTGAGGCCACCTCATCTAGCTTAAGTGGTTCCTTTTTCTTCAGCCTCGTGGAGACTCCACTTTCAGGAGCTGATTGGGAGGGGTGGGAAGTTGCGTCAGTAGTGCTGTAATCTTGTGGCAGAGACTTCACTTCTGTGGGTCACACTGCTGGCTTTCTGTTAGAAAAATACTCCCTTAAATGTAGTGAGTTTCATAATACTTTCTCCTCCTCTAACCACAGACTTTGTTGGGTACAAGTAAAGGGATTCTGTTTCTGTTTGCTTCACGTGAGGGGGCAATGTTCCGGTTAACTGGCCTTTGTTTGGACGTAACCGCAACTGTTTGCAATAGCTTCTGTCAGTTTTTAACTCCTCTGGTATGCAGCTCTTCCAGCCCAGTGCTAAAAAGCAGGAGAGCTGAGATCTGGTGCTTGAAACCCTTCCAGTGCAGAGGAGAAAGTTTGTGGTGTTTGTCTGTTGTTAGCAGAATACTTGATTGCAGGGGTTTGTCTCTTTCAGACTGGCTCTTACCTGCCTCAGACCTACCTAGTCCGTGAAGAAATGGTGGTTACGGAGGAGATAGATAACGTGTCCGATCTGGGTATCTTCATCTACCAGCTCTGTGTTGGAAAAGAGACCTTCAGACTTCAGCGCAGAGACCAGATAACGGGTAAGTTCCCTTTGGGAAAGAATGAAAATATATTGTTCAAGTAGGGAAAGGGTAAATACTTAAACCGTTGGGAGTTTTTAGACTTGGAAATCTGTGAATGTGCAACAAGAACCGAGACTACAGAACTGATGGGTATTTTCCCTACTTCCAAGTATGTATCTGAAGTTTCATTTGAGAGAGTTTCAGTTCCAGAGTTGGAGGTTAAATGCCCAAACCACGTTTGAACTTCAACAGATGGATCAGGGATAGGCTTAAGGTGTAAGGTGGTTTGGCCCCAAAATTCGTATAGTCCATCAGATAAAGTGAGTCTCTGTAGGTGCAGCTTCATCTGTCGCTGTCCTATCTAAAACTGGGCTATAGGAGCACCAAGTCAAAACATTATCTTCTAATTCGCTTGGCTCTGATTAAAAAAAAAAAAAGAAAAAAGGTAGTTAAGAAACAGCAAGCTCTGGACATCCCAGACTTCCTCTCCGAAAGAAAGTGGCGGCTTTGTAGGAACTTCTGAGCTCTGTTGCTTTAGTGCCTGTCTCCTCACACCACCTCCCTCCACCCTGTGGAAAGGACTGGATTTGAGGTGTTCAGGGAAGGGAGAGACGTTGGGAAGATGCTTTTGTGAAGGAGTTTTAGTGCAGTGCACTGTGACGGAAAGAGGAGTCCTCACACAGCCAATACTGGCAAGGGCGGTTGTGAGGATTCCTGAAATCATCTTGCTGGAGTGTGGTGTTGACATCTTCAAAAAACACCTCTCCAGGAGACTTCAGGGACTCCAGAGATCATCTAATCCGGCCTCCCTGCCAGCAGAGGAGTGGGAAATTGAGTCAAATTGAAGACTGCTGCGAAGGAGACAGATTATTCAAGGACAAGGCTTGTCTTGCCTTCTGGGTGGAATTTCTAGCCTGCCTTCTAGTGTCAATAAGGAGATTAAAATGAATCATCTCCTCTGACTTTTGTGGAGAAGTCTTCTCATTTAACTGGTGCTGCATCGGCTCTCTGAGTTTGTACGGTTCTTGGGTTCACCTGTTAGATCCAAGCGACCTCAGGTTCTGCGGCACTTCCCTGGAGTTGTAACAGAAACCAGCCAGCTCATCCTGGCTGCTCAATTCTACACCCAGTTAGGCAGCCACTGGAAACTTCTCGGCTTCTGCAGGTGTGAAGGTGGAGAGGAATTGCAGGAGAGCCTGTATTTTAAGTGTTTGTAAACGAAAACAATGCCCTGCTGGGTTTGGTTTAAGAGCTGGTGCTTCTTGACTCAGTGGCTTCTCTTGCTTACTCTGAGCAATTCTCTGCTTACTGAACAAGCTCTAAATCTTCCTTCTCTAACTGGTGTGCGCTCAAGTGCTTTAGTTGCCAGAACTGCCGTAGTCTTGTCTCCTGGTAAAGATTCGCAGCTGCTACAGGTGAACTGCCTGGGTCAAAGCCAATGCTGGCACGTCCTAAAATAGAGAAAATCACTTTAATAGTGTTAGGAAAAACTTCAGTAAGATCATCAGCTGAGTGGCAAATCCTCACAGGGCTCTCTTCAAGGTGAAGACTTCTGTGGAGAAGTGCACTCCCTGTTGATAGGTACTGGGCAGGGAGGGGAAGTGCTGGGAAGAACTGGTTTGGTGTCATTTTCTGCACCCTTTCTGAGTTTTTAAGATCTTTCCCTGTAATTTCACTCTGCTTTGCCTTTCCTTTTCTTTGTGCTTTGGAAGGGCTATGAGAAACTTTGCTAGAAAGCATCTATTTAGTGTTTGGCCTGTCACTGAAATGATGGTGGGGACACTGGGAAGAAGTGCTGGCTCACTTTGTCTCCTGTGCTCTATCTGGGTCCCTCTTCTCATCACCATTGTGAAAACGAAGGAGGCTTCCTGATGGAAACCAAACCGGTCTTACCAATCTCTAGTGGCAACTGATGGCTGTAGAAACCCCACGTGCTGGATTATTGTGTCTTGCTGTTGTTCCTCATGATACAAACCCCTGTAACTCTTTGCTGCCGGGTTCTCGATCTGCTTTACTTAGGCTCTCGTCTTCTCTCGTCCCCAGGTCTGCAGAAACGCTCAGTGGAGAACTGTCATTCAATCAGACACTTTGAAAACTCTTTCGTTGTTGAAACAAAGATCTGTCAGCAGTGAAAGGTGTTGGATGGGAGGTGACTAGTTCCCACCTTCAGTCAGAAGTCTGAGCGTTAGACACCGACTTCTTCAATTAAAACGTGCAGTGATAATCAAAAGCCTTATGCATTTTCTGTGTATTTGCTTGTATTTCAAAAGACAGAGTCACCATTTCAGCTTTCTTTGATCCTTGGTATAACTTCTTAGTTGTCTCATGTAAAAAATTTGCGTAAGGTTGGTTTTGGTTGGTGGTTTTGTTTTTTTTGTTTTTGTTTTTTTTTTTTTTAGAAGGTTAATATCAGTTTATCCGTTGAATGTGTTTGATTTAGTGTAATCTGGGAATGGCAGAAAAATATATATATATACACACAAATGTTAACCAATTCCTTGGCTGGAACCAATTCTGTTCACCTTTAACTTTCACAGAACGATGACTATTAATAATCTGTGGTTTGCACATCTCGTGTAGTTCTGTAGGATAGCCCTGCACTCCCTACCCCGGCGAAACAAACCCCTCCTGACGCGCGTCGGTCCGGGTTTATTTGAACTCCCGTGTGTGAAGCATGTCAAACCCACCCTCAGTGATCGGAACCCTTTTTAACACTACCCTATTTTCATTTTGTGCAATTACTGTATTGAATTCGTATGTATATTTGGAACCTTTGCCCCTCCCCCCCAGCTTACGTTTAATTTCTTCTACCTTTTTTGTTTTGGGGTTTGTAGCATTGAGTTGTTAGATTCCCATAGAGTTGCTCTTCAAGCTGGTCGATATTTTTAGTTCCAAATTGGTTTATTCCTGTAACTTCCTATTGCAAGAATCTCTTCTGGTAGAGCTCACTTGTGGACGTGACTGTAGTCGTAAATTTAAACTACTCTGGCTTACATAAACTTTTTAGATCAACTTTTTATGAGCAAGTAGCGTTACTGCTGCAGTCAGAGCATTGTTGTTGGTTTTTTTTTCGTTTTTTTTTTCATTTTGTTTGAAAGCTGCAGCATAAAGATAACAAGAGTTAAGCGTCCTGCGGTTGTTGAACTCGAGAGTTTTATTAAGGGACTTTATATTGGCATAAATTCTGCAACCCTATAATAAATGTTTCTCTAAAACTTCGGTGTTTGTGTGACTTCATGGCGCTCGGAGGTGAGGGAGATGATCGCCTGTAGGTGATGATGGGCCCGGGGCAGCGTTTTGTGCTCTTCTCTTTGCCTCTTTTCCAGCTCGTGGAGCCCGGTTTCCTGTTCCTGTTGCTGTGGAAATGCCGGTTTGTGGTGCACAACGAACTGGGGGAGCAGAGGGAAGAAAAGACATCGCGCTTCCGACCTGATCCCCAAGGGGGATTTTCTCAGGGATGTTTGGTGCCATCAACTGGACCCGTTGGGTAGAGTTCTGGACGAAGGAAGACTGCGTTCTTGTCAGTCAGCCCTTGGAATATCGGTGTTGGTGAGGCTGGTGATTACAGGTTTGCTTGTCTGGGTGTATTTGTGGCAGTGGTAACGAGAAGTCTTCTAGCGTATCCTAGCAGAGCAAGGCAGCAGAAGGCTAATCAACAGCTTATTGTACCACCTTTCAGCATTTCCCCCTGAGCTTGGCTGGGCTTTTAGCTCAGAGGTACGAGCGCTACGGTGCAGTGTCTCCGACCGGTTGCTCAAGGAGCTAAAGTGAGCGTCAAACCCTTCTGGCTTTCCTGGAAAGTACTGTGGCTTAGATAGCTGGAAGTAGAGCAGCAAGGAGGCTTTCTGTGCTGGGAATGAGGGGGCAGAAGTCACTGTGGGAGGAGCTGCTCTCAGTTGTCATTGATGAAACTGCAGAGGAAAAGGAGCCCAGCACAGCTTCCAAGGGGAGGAACTAGAGCCTTGGTCTGCTTGGCTCGGAAATAATACGTGCAGGGAGAGTATCTCGTTCTGTACTCGACTGGAATGCTGTGGAAAGCTCCAATAATTGCCACTGGGAATCAGGAAGGCTTTGCTGGAACTGGTAGGTGTTACTGGGGGAAGCAGCTACGCTGACAAGTTGCTGCTGCACACTTGTTACGTGCTTGGGCAAGTTAATGCGGTGATCCCCTCTTCCTCCCCCTCCTCTTCCTTTGGATTGTCTGTGAGGATAACGAGTCGGCCGACTCCTTTGTTTTGGTAGCTTGAGTGGAAGGGGTTGGAAATGTGCTATTTGCCGAGAGCAAGAAGCATCTGCTTGCAGCGTGGAGCTTTGATGTTGAAATAAAAATATGGAAGTTCTTCCATCCAGCTCTGAGCGGCCGGCGGTGGATAATTCTTGCTGGACAAGCCCTTAACCCGCCGGCTACCGTAGGACACATAACGGGGCTGTTAGACCTACCTCCAGAGAACCTGAAACCAGTTCCTATTCCTTTGGTCTAGGTAAAGATTTTTAGAAGAAATGAAGCCAGTTCCTTAGGAACCTATTAGATGTTCTAGGCACCGAGCCAAGGTGCTCAAAGGGACAGATTTGTTCTTACCTGCTGGGTGCTCTGATGTTGAGAAAGCCGCCTGAGTTTCCCTCGTGCCCACGCCGTGCTGGGCTCCTGAGCTGTCCCGAAGCACCGTGTGCTGGTGGTGGGTGAGCAGATCAAAGGGCTGCTGCTTTTAAGGGCACTTCTCTGGAAGCCGCTCATATTCTGGGGTCTTCTCAGGCTGGCTGGGTTTGGGTAGCTCCTGCGCTCAGCTGATCCGCAGGAAGCAGAAGGTGTGAGTCCGGGCAGCCCTTTGCACCAGTAGGTGGCACAGGCAGCAAGCGCTTGGGCCTAGAGTGATAAAAACTGAGGGTATTTGTCCTAACAGATGTGGGGTTTTTCAGGTATTTTGCTGAAATTAAACCTAAAGCTGGTTTGCTGGCAGCTGCCTGTGGGTGGTGTTTAGTGTCTTTGCTTAGTTTTTATCTCCAGCAAAGAACATTTTTGTAATGCAGCTGTAACCTGTGTAAAAAAAACCTTATGAACTATCTAAGCCCGCTTCAAACGGGAGTCTGGTAACTGAAGGGGGAACTCTACCGAGATAAAACTGCCAACTTATTTACCATAAGAGCTTCTGTTTCCAGGCCTCTTTACTGAAAAAGCACCCGTTGTGCACAGGACCCTGTGCATTTGCTGACTGATGAGCTATTTTTACTGCTTTTCTGACACAATATATTTAGATCTAAGCTTTAAACTCACAACATTTATGCCTGTTGAGCTGAGAGTCCAGTGCTTTGGATGGTTCCTCCTCCAGTGTTGCATTGGGGTTCATTTCCCAGGTTTAAGCTCTCTCATCAGAAAGAAAAATCACAATTGAATTGGTTGGATCTGCAGGTGACTGGTAAGATGTGGGTGGTGGCGGTGGGGTGTATGTGACAGACACTTCCATTAGGGTGGGTGCACTAGAACTTCGGAGTTTTCTCCAGCCTGACTTTGTAATTTACCTGTATAAATGCCTTGAGTTGAAGATCCAGGGAAGAAGAAGTGGGAACAGCGTTGGAGATCTTTGGAAGACAAAGACCTGAGCCTGGTATGAAGTAGAGTTTTATGAAGATAATCTGGTTGTCTAAAAGTGAGATTTTTCACAATAAGCTCGACTCTATGGACTGTTGCAGCACAGCCACACTTAGTGTGATAGTAAAAAACCTCACACTGTCTCCTGCTGTGGGTGTTTCTGTGGGTGCCTGGAGGATGAGGAGTCTGCTAGAACTTCAGCAAGACTGGGCTGACTTCTGTGGACTTCATGAGCTCTTGGCATCACAGGGCACGCCGCCAAAAATAGCCAGCAGAGCTCGTGGTGAGTGGTGGCAGAAATATCAGGGCACTGCAATCGACTCTGAATTTCCCTGAGAAAAACTCTGGCTTGCTGTTTGTAAATCACCCTCCTGTGTTTGGGGTTTGTTCTTCTCTGCATGCAGCAAAAGGGGCCAAACTGGGACAGTCCCCTCGATAAAGATCGAGCAGCTGCCTGCTTGAGATTTTCGAGATTGCTGCTTTCGTTTCTTGGGTTCATCTGAAGTTCTCCAGAAGGTTAGAAAGAACACATTACGGCGTTCAACTGAAGACAGCTTCCTGCACCCCACCGCTTCCCCGCTCGCTTGCATTTCATCTCCTGTTCTAACATGCCCCAAACTAAAACAAAAAATCAATCCTAGAACAGAATAAAACCATTGTAGGGCCAGGAGCCGCCGCGGCGACGCAGTCACGTGGCTGAATCACCACACTGGGAAGACTGGAGCTCAGGGTGAGACTTGGGAGGATTCAAGCACCAGAGCTGATCGAAGCGTGGAGGCTGCAACCAAAATAATTATCCTGTGTATCTTTACAGTCATAATATTACCTTGAAATGATTTCTTCATGGATTGTATATATTTGTGATACTACCCCGGCGATATGAGTGGGTGGTTTTCCTGTCTTGAGAGGAGTTAAAGACTCTGTCCCGTGCTCCACCTCCAAAGGAATTTATTTCTTAGGTAAACAAAATAGAGAATCCCAGGTTGGAAGGGACCTCAAGGATCATCTAGTCCAACCTTTCAAGGTAAAAAATAGTTTAGATGAGATGGCCCAGCACCCTGTCAAGCTGAGTCTTAAAAAGTTGAACTCTTAGGTGTATTTTCTCTTTCTCTACTGTGACAGCTCCAAGTTTCACCTCAACAAAGTGAATTTACCATCTTAAAAATCATTCTGCCTGTGACTGTAGCTGTCGCGTGTCTGTTCCGGAAGCCTTTAGGTTCTCATGAGCTGTTCCAGTTTTAGGCCTTGGTGATGTCTGAAGCTGTTCTGGGTTAAGCCCACGTGTGAACACTTGATTCTGGAACAAGGAACTTCCTTCCCACAAACCGTAATCTTGTTGGACTGGAATCAGGTGGGTTTTTTTCTAGAGTGAGAACACCGGCTCGTGGGACTCATCAGGAGTAGATCCAGAAATTGGTCATCGAGTGGAAACTGGCAGTTTATGAAAATCCCTCGGTGGAGAGAAGGTGTGTAGGGTTTTTGGTCCTGTGGGGTGGTGGTATTGGTGGTATCAGTGGTAACTGCACACTCCCTGGGTGGCAAGTAATTTACTACTTTGGTTTCTCTGCACTTGGCAGCCGTAGCTTCTTTGTCATCTCACCTTCTCAGCCCCTTTCACTAGTTAATCCTTAACACTCAGAAAAATAAGAAGGCTGTGGAAACCACCATTCAGCCTCCTCACCAGTGTGCCCAGGGTGAAGCTGGAAGCAGTTACGGCTTTGCCTCCTCACAGCGTGGTTAAAGAAAAACGGCGGGAAGGACTCAGACCTTCACGCAAAATGGCGCTTCCCTGGTTGGCGGCGGAGCTGCAGCTGCTGGTTTTTCCCCCTACGTTTATAGTCTGAGAAGAAACAAAAGTGTTCCTGCTGGTCTGGGACATCCGTGCTTTCCTTGGCATCGGAGGTTTCTGCTCTCAGCGTTCCTGCTCGTGACAGTTCACCAACCACCGCCGAGTCGGGTGGTAGCTGGGTGGCGGGGAAGCAGGAATGATGCTCCAAAGAGACGGTCTCCTCCTGTTGCCGACTGACTGAAAGGGTTTGGGTTCTTTTCTGGTAGAGGTTTGTCAGGGTGGAGCTGGCAAGGAAGGAGCTGAGGTTATAGGTCCTTGCACCTCCATCTGCTGACTGCTGAGGGGTTTCTGAGGCCCTGTTGTCACCGTAAAGACCCTTGATTTTCAATAGGGAAATGACTCATATTAACTGGAGGGAAAACAAAGCTTCTGGCTGAGTGCCTTGAGTGTAGGAGGGGAAAAAAGTGAGCTCCAGATCTCAACATCTTTTATATTTCTTCTATAAATACCCTCTTTGCAGCCATGCTGAATCTGTGCATTTATTTCTTTGTAGCCTCACGATATTTCTTCTTCCTTGATGGGGCTAATGGGTTTCCTCTACAAAACTCTTCTATTTTCTCAGCATCATTCTATTTTCTTCCCCTTCTGGATTTTCATTTACTTTTTTTTTTTTTTTTAAAGCAACCAAGCAAAAAAAACTTGCCAAAAAGAAATCAAGGAAAAATTGGCCCTTGGCGCAGAGCTGGGATTTACCACAGAATACTGATGGTTTGGGTGAGTTGGGGCCTGAATCTGGGATTTTTTTTCTGTGTGTGTATTCACTGCTCCTGGTTCACGGTCACGTGGTTTGATTTTTTTTTTTGTTTGTTTCTTTTCCACTTCTAAATATCTGAACAGTTTTGTGTCACGTTGGTTTTAGTGCTGTTGGGTTCTGGCAGTGCTGCCTGGGCGGCAGGAGCATCTCCAGAGGGATTCTGATGTCTAGAAACAACCTTCCCTTACGCTGAACTCGGGGGTTTTGATCAGTCACCAAACCACGAGCTCTTGGGTGATGGGAAAAGACCTTAAAGCTAAGTGCTCTGTGGAATTGGTAGCAATATTTTTAAGGACAGTCCCAACCTGTGACCATCATGTCCTACGGAGCCTGTCACAGCCCGTGGCTTTCTTCAAGGTAATGCCTTAATGAGAAGCTGGAGGGTCAATACCTCCTTTGCTCTCCGTGGTCCTCACCCAAACCAGTGGCTGCTGTAGATCCCACCAAACCAGGAAGCTTTTGAACTAGGTACCACCAGGGTTTGATGGCCCTGAGCTGGGTCAGTTGGGGGACAAATGGGACAGAGGAAGAGCCTTTAGGCTGAAGGAACTCGCAGGAGCAGCACCACACCAGCGTGGGCAGCAGTGCTGCTCTTGTCTTTGGGCTTGTGATGGTGCCGTTGTAGATTTCATAGACTCTTAACCACCAGGAACAGGCTGGGATGTGGAGCTTTGATTAGTATGAATTCACTTGAAGGAACATCTCATTAAACTAAAAACTCAAAGCTGCGTGAGTTTTAACTTCTGTTTTTACGTCGGTCTCCTGGGAACTTTTTCTGTAGCTGAGCACACTTCTGGCTGACCACAAGGAGTTACCATTTCTTTAAATATCAACTGTTGTCATGTAATAGCGGAGTTTGTGCAAGATTATGGTGCTGACTCAGAGAGTTGATAACCAGGCTGACAGCAGGCTGGGAAAACTGGTCAAGCCAAGAGTTTGGGTGGATTAAAATCTTGAAAATAGAAGTTTTTCCCTTGGGACTCGTGGCAGGTTGAGCAGGGAGGTGATGTTGGCCATGGGGGGCTCGGAGCAGACCACTGGTGGCTGCATGTTGTAGTTGGTAGAAACTATGACCTTCGCTTAGCTGAAGCCTCACCGAGATACTCTCTTCTTTGATCACTGTTGAGCCCACTGGGAAAATGGGTGGGCAGAGGAGTTCAGAGGTGCGTTAATTCTCACCGCCTGTTATGACGATTGGTTATGTCATTTCTCTTCTTCTCACCTTGATTGGTTGGTCTGGTTTTTCTTTTTTCTCTGAATTCTAGATTTAGAGGGGGAAAAAAAGTGGAGGTGGAAGGAAACTTAAGCAAACTGGCATGAAAAAATAGAATCTCGATGAGCGTAGCTCAGCCGCTTGCTGACCGTGAAGGTGCCAAACCCCCAAGAGGCTTCGTTTTCCCCCTCCCTTTAACTTTGGCACCTCTGTGTATGCCCAGAACTGAGCACTGGCTCTGACTGGGATGAGGGCTTTTTTTTGGGTCTAGCTCATGTTGAAATGGGTTCTGGGGACATCTGGGCATGTTGCCAGGCTGGCTTTCTTGGAGGTAGCCATTGCTCAGCCATCACCCACACATGGGCAGGATGGAGATCCCTTAAAAAATGCTAAATACCACCAACACCCTCCCCTCCCTCCCCCTCCCCAGGCCCTACTAGCAGCTGGTGGGGTTTTCGGACCGTATCCCGTGTTGGCTTGACGTAAAATGCAGAAATAGAGCTGGAAGCAGGAACGAGCACCCAGGTCTTCCCCACTGAGGAGGTGGCACCAGAAGTCGTGTTGGTCTCTGTTCCCCGTACCCAACAAGCTCATTACAGCAGCGAGAGCTGTTGCAGATGTGTTCTGGAATTTTTTGTGTGATTATTCTGTTCCTGATGGCTTTACTTGGATTTTTGTTCAAAATCAGATCTTTTTGGCTATTAATTTATATCCTGTAGATCACATTTACACAGAGCTCGGTTTATCAGCCCAAATGTAGGAGCTCCTCTGCCCTTTAACTGGCAGCGTGAGCTGGGCACTGGCCAGACAGCTCCAGCTCGTCTGCACTCTTTTTATCGGGTTATTAAACCATCTCTGTCAATATTTTATCTTTTTTTGAATTTTTTTTTTTTTTTTACTGGATAGGATTGACTTCTGTCTTGGTCCGTCACTGTGGTGGCTTTTCAGTGATTGAGGTCTGAGGAGTGGTGTCCAGCCACGCTGTGCTTGATGCTCTGTGTGCCTTTATGGCCAGTGAGCTGGTTTGGTGACGCTGGGTTGACGATGTTCATTTGTAGCCTCTCAGAGCAAAGTGAAAAAGGAAGTAAACAGTCAAGTAAAAAGTGTCAAAGTTTGATGCTGGTGCAGCTTTAAGCGGAGCAGGAAGATCTAAGTCTGGCTACAGAGAAATGAGGAGCTGTCTCCGGATGTTGAGCAACCAGATGACAAAATAGCAAATAAAATCTAGTGCTGGTAAAAGAAAAGCTGTGTAAGGGGGCAGAAAAACTCTGCTTAGGGAAGAGGAGCTGTAAGTCAGCCTGAAGGTGCTGAGGGGCCTGGAGCATCTGTCTGGGCTGAGGAAAGGCTGAGAGCCCTGGGGCTGTTCAGCTGCAGAAGAGCAGCCCCAGAGGGGAGCTGAGCAAGGCTGAGCAAGAGCTCAAGGGCCCCCGGGGGGCAAGAGGCTGGGGCCAGACTCTGCTCAGGGGTGCCCAGGGACAGGGCAAGGGGCACCAGGCACCAACTGGAACCCAGGAGGTTCCCTGGGAGCAGGAGGAGAAACTTGTTTGGTGGGAGGGGGTTGGAGCCTGGCCCAGGCTGCCCAGAGAGCTTGGGGAGTCTCCTCCTCTGGAGAGATTCCAAAGGCGCCTGGACCCTGCACTGCTGGGCCCCCTGCTCTGGGTGACCCTGCTGGAGCAGGGGGGTGGCACCAGAGGAGCTCCAGAGGGACCTTCTGACCCCACCAAGCTGGGATCCTGTGATGCTTGGGGACCTTACGCTGTTTGAAAGCAGCATCAAGGTTTTTTGGGAAGTCCTGTTTATACCTGAAACATGATGAAAGAGCTTGGCACCGTTGTGGGTGGAAGCCGAGCTGTCGGCTTCTTTCCAAACACCACAGATCAGATCGCACCCCCCGTTTCCATCGCCTCCCAACCCCCGTGCCACGCAACGTGCCAGAGCCACCCGCGGCATCTGCGGCCGATTTCATCACACCTCAGGCGCCGCTTCTCACAGCTTCCTTTGTGCCGCCGTCATCACGAGAAGAGACGTGATGGGTTTGGTTTTTTCTTAGTTGTTGTTGGTTTTGCACATTGAGGTTTAAAACTGTACTGGCGAGGGAAGGGTGCTACGGAAGTGGGAGAACGTTCCCTTCTTTGTACCTTCTCGAGGTGGTTGTGTTGAGCCAGATCAGAGACTGCGCAAGCAGCTCACTTGCTGCTGATGGTGGGCTGGGGTGTGGGCACAGTCATCCTCCACTGTTGGTTGTGGGGCTTCCTGCTGCTGCATCCACAGCGTCATTCTCCAGAGCCATGAAAAGCTCTTTTCCAATCTGCTTGACCAACATGCACTTGAACTCTCTGATCCCTTAAGTCCAGTGGCAATGGATTCCCTATTTTAGTTAGAATCACAAAATCGTTCTGGCTGGAAAGGATCTTTAAGATCATGGAGTCCCAGCGCTGCCTGATCCCTGCCAGGGCACCACTAAACCCCTGTCCCTCAGCACCACATCTCCAGGGCTTGGAAAGCCCTCCGGGGATCAGGGGGGGACTCCAGCCCTGCCCTGCGCAGCCTGGGCCAGGCCTGGACAACCCTGGGGGGGAAGGAATTATTCCTCAGCTCCAACCTGAACCTCCCCTGGTGCCACCTGAGACTGTTTGCTTTATCCTGTGACTTGTTCCTTGTAGGATGTTATCTGAACATTGCTGGGAAACATCTGGCCGTTGCTTTGAGCCAGCCACCTGACAACATCATTCGGTGTCCCTTCCTCTTGCACCACCAGCGACCAGTTCCCTTTTCACCTCCTACATGTGACTCGTGACTTGGTAGAGAAGAGGCCTCGCCTGCGCTCAGGACCCCCGGCCGCGTCCCGCAGCTCCGCTCGGAGGTGGGAGCAGGACCACGTGCTGGTGGCCACGGCACAGGTCCTCCAGCATTTCCAACGTCCTCTTCATCTCCTCTGCCATCACCAGAACTATCCCTGTAACTCAAAAGATCTTTCGGTGTGAGAAGAACCTCCCCAATTCATCTCGTGAGCTACCGCAAGTCTTACGCCCGACTTCCTGTAAGAAGGGACCGTTAATGCTAAAAACGAAGAATCCACGTTGCCCTGGCAGCCGGGGAGGTGCCTCCCCTTGCACCCGCCGTATTTTCAAGGTGGGAAGTCTGAAGCTTATTGAGGTTTTTCTCGCTGAGCGGTTTCTGAACTTCCCACACCGCGTCGCGTCTCATTTTTTCCCCTCAGAAGCTAAATGTAGCTCGGGGCGGGGGGGTTGTACGAAGCCGTCCTGCTCCCCTTCTGCTCCTCCAGCTGTAGGAGTTCACGGTGCGGTGCTCAGCCTCTCGCGGGGCGGGGGCAGGTGGGCTGCTGCGTTTCGCAGCAGAGTGGTTTGTCCCTTTGCAAGCCGACGTTTGGCTTTTTTCCCCGCGGGGAAGAGGTTAAAACAATTTTGAAAAGGCATCTAAAATGTTCTGCATGAGCTCAAGAAGCATCATCGATCCAGGTGACACCACACGCTGGTCCTTGTGAGTGTGTGGCGGTGATGCAGTTACAAGGGGAGTGGGGGTCAAGAATTAAGTTTGAATTTATTTTTTTTAAGGAATTTTTTATCGTATACGACAGGAGGTAAAAAAAAAAAAAGTGTTTTTCTGTTTGCTGTGAACAAATGACAGCGTGCTTTGTGGTTGCCGTGGATGAGCAGGGCTTGCTCGGGTACAGATACACTGCCTCAGGCCCTGGTAGAGATGAGGTGGTGGAGTTATGGTTTATTATGTAGAAGGGTTGATTTTTTTTTTTTTTTTAGAAAAAAAAAAAAAGAGAAAGAAAAGACTTCCTGTGTTCCAGCACTCTGTGGGATTTGCGTCATTTTTCTACAAAATATATACACTTTTATAAATTAAATCTATAAAACAACATTTGCATTAAATAAAACCTTAACACCGTCACAGAATTTGTACATTTCTAAAAGGTAACTTTTCAAATGTTCACAGAAAAAAACCCCAACGTTTCCCAAGAAGGTGCAAACGGAAGATCAAAGCCCAAAGCTTCCGCTGTTTGATCTTAACGAAATCATTATTCTTATTCCCGTAGAAGGGTTGATTGGAGCCTTTCTGAAAAACCTCTTGGAGCCTGTTGGGTTGCACCTTCGACTCTGCTTCTAGTGAGTTCCCATCGCAGTAGATTTCAGAAAGGTTTGGTTCCTCTGGCTGGGTTCCGAGTAGATGCGATGGCACGGGGTCAGTTATCAGTGAAGGAGCAATAATTTGGCCCACCTCTGGGGAAAAGAGGACCTGGAAAGCTTGAGGGACATCTCACCTGGAGAAACACCCTGGAAACACGAGCCAGGGGTTGAAGCCCATCCACGGCAGCGATGCGGCTCCCAACCGTACGGCTTTTTGAGCCAGAAATGGGAAGTGGCATCAGAAAAATAGTGTCTGGGTGCTTTAGTGACTTTGTGATTTGGGGGTACGTCATGTGCTACACCCCAAAAGGGAGGCTTGGTTAATTATTTAAACAGCAAGTCCTTTGGGGCCGCCTTACGCTCCTCTGTCGACGTGGCTTGAGGCTTCTTGGCGCTTTCCGTAGAAATTAGTCACTGGTGGATTGGCTTTTGTTTCAAAACTATCTGATACTGTGCCACCTACTCAGTTTTAGGCTCAAACTCTTTCTGCGTAGCAAGACCTCAAAATCTTGGTGGCTTCTTGCTGAAGCCAAGGTGTGTGACCAGAACACGGCCCCACCGGTGACAAGGGGGCGCAGCATCACCTCTTGTCACATGTCCTCCTCCTCCAGCCAAAGCTACTGCTGCTGGCTGCCCAGCTTAGAAATAGGACCCGTGAAATCACACAATGTCGTTTATGTTCAGAGAAAATTTGCAAATAAAATATTAAATCAATATATTTTCAGTCAGGATTTAGTTTTGGGAGGGGTTGGTTTGTTTTTCTCCAACCCTCACTGAAATCAGCTGGTCTGAATCATGGCTCTCAGTGACCTGGCAAAAAAAAAAATAAATTGGGCCAAACCCCCAAATATATTGAACGTTTGAAGTTCAGGCAATGGTCCGGGGGAGGCCAGCACTAGTAGTCCGTGGTGTCCTCCTTGAGCACATCTCTGGAGTTCTTCCTCACGTACCCGAGGTTGTGGAGCTGAATGCTGTCTTGCAAGTCCTGCCTGGAAAGGCGTCTCCTGAACTCGTCTGTAGTAAAGTAGTAGATGACCGGGTCCACGCAGGAGTTCAGGCTGGCGAGGCACAGAGCTATGACGTGGAACACCGAGATCACCTTCTGGATGCAGCTGTTTTTAATCTTTTTGGTCTTGACAAAGAAATCCAGCGGGAAGCTGATGTGATAAGGAACGAAGCAAATCAGAAACACCAGAGCGCAGGTGAGGATCATCTTTAAAGCTTTTTTTTTCTCTCCGAGGTCATGTGAAGCTGAGTTTTTTTCTTGTAGGGATAAGACGGTCTTCCAGGAGCAGTAGAGGATGATGAGCAGGGGCGTTACGAACCCCAGCAATTCACCTAACGTCACCATTGCGATGGAGATGGGAAGGTCGACTTCCTTGACGGGGAGATCCACGAAGCACGTGTTTTTGGCATCTTTGTGAAGTCTGAGGAGCGGGAAAGGCAAACAGGCCACGCAGACCACGACCCACCCGGCGATGCTGATGTAGATGTCACAGATGCGTTTGCAGTCGCTGAATCTGAAGGGGTGCATGAGGAACAGATACCGCCTCACGCTGATGCAAACCAAGAAGTAGATGCTGGCGTACATGTTGACGTACTTCAGGTAGAAGCAGAGCATGCAGAGACCTCCTCCAAATTCCCACGTGCCGGTCAAGTAGTAGAAAATCCTGAGGGGCAAGGACAAAACCTGCGCTAGGTCGGCAATGGCTAAATTGATCATAAATATGACGGCCCTTTTAGTCTCTTTCATGTACCCGTAAAAGACCCACAAGGCCAAGGTGTTTCCGATTAGTCCCGGGATCAGGATGAAAGTGTACGTAATGGCGTAGTAGGGCTTGAGGTCTGTTTCGGAGCAGGTCGAGCTGTTGGTCATGGTTGTCCTCCAGACCCGTGCTCAGCTCCGGCATGGTACCATGTTCCTCGCTCGCGTCCTGCAGCCGGGTCGTCCTCGGCTTGTCGATGCTTAACAAAAAACTTCAGCCCTCACGTTGGCGTGTGAGGCTTCGGTTACAGCATCATCGTGTCCACGCTGAGGAGAAGTGTTGTTAGGGGCTGGGTGAGCTAATGAAAGCCCTGCTCCTGGGCTTTGCTCATGCTCTTTGTCAGAAGTTACCAGACCTTCTAGTCGCTCGCAGGATTGACAGGGAGGGGATCCACACCGAGAAATGCATCGTCGTGTGCTGGAGCGGCCGAGTTCCTCACTGGAGCTGCATCTTGGTCACCTTTTGGGTGGCATTTCAGCCCCTTCTCTCAGGGCAGGAGCTCGAGGACCACTGTGGCCCTGCAGCTGAAAGACAGAAAGGTAAGGTGAGAATATTGCGTAGAGACACCCGTCTTAAAAAGTATAAGGTGCAGGAAAGCTTGAAAGAGCAGGAGGAGCAGCTCTCCTGCAGGAACCTATTGCTGGTGGCATCTCTGGTGGTCAGCTCTCCTTTCTAACAAGCTCCAGGCCTTGTCCAGTGCAGGGAGGTGCAAAACCACCAAGAAATAAATACAAAATATGTGTAATCGCCGCTACAAACCAGCGTCCCGTGCTCTACCGCCCAGCAGAAGTCACTAGGATTTATTTAACTTGCTGCCAGGTTTCTGCAGCTGCATCTTTCCCAGCTCCGGCTTTTCCATCCGAATCTCCTTTTGCCTCTGGTTGCATCATTCTCCCCGTGCCCGAGCACGCGGCCAGCGCGGAGGTGCTCCAGCCGGTGCCATGCCTGCATCCCTTGGAGTTTAACACTCCCCTGGTCTTCCAGGAAAGCCCTTCAGAAACTTCCCAGCTGCACCACGGCTTTAGACAGCCCAGAATATGTCAAAAAATAAATAAAAATCTGCTCTTTAAATAAACAAGCCTGACCCCCACCTGGGAAAGGAACATTTTCCACCGGTGCTGCTGCTGTAATACTGAGTGGAAGTCCCGAGCCGGTGGTTTTCACCGAACCAGGGTCAACTTTTTCATTTACATTTCATTTACCTACAGGTCTAAGTGGAAGAAGTTTGTAGGTACCAACCCAGATGCACATTTCCAAAGGCAGATTTATATCCCACCACAATCCCTGGTGGTTTTCCCTGTGCTTTTGAGGTATTGGCGTTAAAACGTCTACATTTATGACCAAAGCCGGGGCTCAACACTTGCACCAAACCTTTAAAGGAGCTTTGGGTGGAAACAGAAGATCTACAAAAGGCAACTGTTTGGGGCAGCTTTGCTGTGTCTCTTTGCGTAGTTTCTCTTGCGCCCCATCGAGTGACGAGGCCAATGAGACTCAGATGCCAGATGTTCTTCCAGGCAGTTGGCATCCAACAAAACCGGTAGAGCAAACTGGCTCGTGAAACAATCCCGTTAAACTTCAGAAGCGGCGATTAATGAGCTGTAGAGCTAATGAGCCTTCTCTTCAAAGACTTTCCGGTCTTTTTAGTAATTCTCCCCCCAGCTTCTGATGCGCAAACCTGCAGGAGTGAGTCTAGAAATGTGAGTGATGTCTTCGTCACGCAGGAAAAGTAGTTGGTGCTCAACTGCTCGTTAGGTTTTATCCGGTACTGGTGGGTAACCTGGGCTGAGGGCTTCGGGTTCCAAGCTGGAGCTTGACTGGCACAAGTAACTGGGAGGGAGTTTTGGACTTGGATGGTTTTTGGCAGTACCTGTCATGCCCTCGGCGGCTGGTTAACCCCTTTGGAGCTTCCTGACGGTGGTGCCTGCTTTGGGAGGGTTCCTCCCTGCTCCTCTCTACTGGGATCAAGCCAAACCAGTTGGCTAAAACCAGTACATGCTCCTTGAGTGGTTGGAAACTGCCTTGCTGAGCTTGAAAAAATGCTGAGTACAGGTACAGGCAGAGCAGGCTGCGCTGGGAAAGCACCCAGAGCTGCTTGGTGGGGACTGGTACTTACAGAGAATGGAAAGGATGGTCCCTTTCAAGTCCTCTGTTCCTCTTGGCTTCGCAGATCCCAGCACCGTTCCCCCAGACATGTGAAAGGAAGGACAAGGTGCAGTCCCAGCCCTTCTCTCTGTTCACAGCTCAGCACACACGTGCACACCAGCATTTTCCTTGCTGCCCTCCCAGTGCCTGCATTTCCCCATCCCCACTGCACGGGAACTTTTCCCCCACGCCATCCTCTGCTCCCTCCAGCCTGACCCTGCGGTAAGGATGCGCTTGTAGCATCTCCTGCTTCTCCCTGGGGCTGCAAACCCGCAGTGTGAGGGGTCCCAGAAAGCCCAGCTAAAGTTGGGGAGCATTGAAGGTGCTCACCCAGGGCACCCAGAAATCCCCCTGCCTGAGCAGCCACCTTTGGAGCCAGGGATAAAAACACAGGGGTGTGAGAGGCCACGCTCTGGAAATCCTGAGCGGTAACGTCGCGAAGTTCACGCGAACGCACGCGTGTGGAAACCAGCAGGATGCTAAAAAAACCCCGACGCTCCAGAAAGAGGAAATTTTGTTCGGCGTGCTCTGCACTCGCTTCCCCTCGGTGCCGGGGGCTGGCTGGGCCGTAGGTGTGAGACTCTCCCCTTCCTTCTGCCTCTGGATGGTGTTTTTCCCCCGCTGTTTTGCCAAGGAGACCTCCCAGTCAGGGGCATCAGGGCAAAGGGCGATGACTTCTCGTCTGTACTGAATGATTCGGAAGCACGAGGTTTGTAGCCAGCCTTCACAAACCAGGGCTTGTTAACCCTGGGTAAAGCTGAGCATGTATGGCAGATTTTCTGTATGCTGACAGGCAGCCATATGTCCCTAGGAGCAAGTGCAGGAGCTGGGGATGTGGGAACTGTCACGGCTTCGACAACCATGGGCCTGGGATGAGGTGAAGCTCTGCTCCCCATCCGCCTCAGAGCCCATCACACCCTGCTGAGGAGCTAGGCTCCTCACCTGAGGGTGGTTATTCCTGCCCTCATTAGCAAATCCTGGGGGTTTTACCCCAGGAAGCAAAGCCCCAGCAGCTCATAAAACCCAGCTCGGTGGAAGAGAAGCTCTCAGCCATCTTGGGGGAAAGCAGCTCCTGGCTGGGTGCTGTTTGGAGGTTCTACCCCATTTCCTGCCTCCCCTCTTGGAGCTCAGGTCCTTAGGGACCCTGTGATGCCCCCCAGCACCTCCAGCTGCCTCCCAGGACAAAGAGACCAGCCTGGCCAGATCCTGCCCCTGAGCACCATCCTCACAAGCTCCACTGGTCCAGGTGAGCAGCGGGTTCGCGGGCACCCCGTGTTCGGTGAGGGGCTGGTATTTCTGCCGTAAAAACCCATCCATCCTGTGGCAGAGGTGACGTGGGCAGAGCAGGCGCTGGTGCTGACACCCTGATGTCTTCTGCTGACTTACCCTTTCTGGAGAGAGGCTCGAACGTGCTGCTGGCTGGGCCTCGCATCTATTTTTTCCCCCCCGGCTCTGTGTCCTAAAATAAAAGGAGAACACGCACAGGGGTGGTTTCAAGTTGAAATGTAGTTTCCTGCTGAAGTTGCGCAAGCGGAGGCGGAGCGGTGGGGGCTCTGTCCTTCCCAGCGTGGGAAGGTGGGGACAGGAGAGCTGGTCCCAGGGACATGAGCAGGGCAGGGGTGGCCTGGGCTGGGCTTCTCCAGGAACCGCTTGGTTTTTGTGTCACCTGAAGTGCTGCTTTCCTCTTTTGGCAGAGATAACTACAAGATGTAATAATTAATAGGCATTAATTGAATATGGGAATGATGGAAACATAAAGGTTGGACCAGATGATCCTTGAGGTCCCTTCCTACCTGGCATTCGATGATAAGCTGGTTATTGCACAGAAATATAAACTGGTCACTGCACGTTGCTTTTTAGCATTTTTTTTGAAAAAAAAAAAAAGTAGAGGAGGATAAAGGTGTTTTCTTCCTTTTCAAGAGCTTTTCTCCCCTGGAACAGTTTTCTGGTAGATACTTGGGGTTTAGATCCCTTTCCCTAGGAGTAATGTTGCCTCTAGCCGTGCTAACTAGTGGAGATTTCTCTCTTTTTCTCTTCTCTGGTGACATGTGCCCACAGAAGCTACAGTGGTTCTGTGCATCCTCAGGGCTTCCTGGGTTTTGCTGGGCTTGTCCTGAGCCAGCAGGACCCCTGAGGCCCCCTGCATGTTTTATCCCCCAGCCTGGGCATCCCAGGGCTCCTGGCAGCCACACTTGCCAGTCTGGATGCTTTCTTTGTTTTGACTCTACCTGAGCAGGTGCCTGTTCATCCCATTTCTGGGGTTGCCTGAAATGTGAGTCACTAAAGGTGCTGAATGTTTGTTCCAGGAGGGGGAAAAAAAAAAACCAAAAGGCAGTGAAACAGCCAAGATTTTACAGGTTAGAACCATGGAGCATTGGCACAGTGGGATGAAACAGCTTCTTTCTCTTTGTTCTTTCATTAATTTCTCATTTGCTCATTATGAAGGTGTTTCTGTGCTGCTGGCTCCTGCTCAGAGGAGATTCCCCCTCTAGCACTGGAATTTTGGGAAGGGGCGGCGGGGCTGGAACCCTGGGGAGCATCCTGGGAAGAAAGGCTGGGCTGTGGTGGTGGCTGGTGAGTCAGGCAGGCAGCTGGGGACACCAGGAGGGGGATTTTGAAGGGTAAATTCCAAGAATATGCGGGGAAAAAATAAACCCTTGGGTTTAATGCCACGGGAAATACGCTGCTTTTTGCTTTTTAATCCTTTGCAAAAGCTCTTCTCCCTTGTTAATATTTATCCTGGTTCAAGAGGGCAAATAAACGCGGAGCAGCAGTGGGGTGTATTAGCCTAATCCCTCAGTCCTCTTCTCCCTTCCTGCCACCCCCTGATGTCCCTGGTAGATGTTCGTGGTAGCGAGCGCCAAAGCTGCGAGTTTTCCACCCAAACCATCAGAGCACACCCTCAGGGGCACTGGGCTGTGAGCACTCGTGGTGGCCCAGATAACTCTGCCTCCTCCCTCCCCTGTTTTTGCCATGAAGTGAAAAATTGTTGGTGGAGAGTCAGTGTAGCTCCTCTTGCAAGGAGTGAACCAGTTAAGAAAAGCCATTGGGCAAATACAGCGAGAGGAACCCAAGCGAGACCCGGAGTCGCTTGTGGAGATGGGGCTGTAACACTTCCAAAAGTCCTTTCTTTTTTTTTTTTTTTTCAATTCTTTTTTTTAACAAGTCCAGCCGTGGGGTTGTGCAAAGGTTAAGAACCGCCACAGCTGGTGTCATTCTTAAATGCAGCTTCTATCAGGGTTACATGAGGTTCAAGAAAATATGGTTTGAAACTTCATGGTTGGTTCTTTTGGCTCTTCCTCTCCCCTCAGCCACACAGAACATCTTGTGAGCGCTCAGAGGAGCTGAACATCAGAGGTATGAGCTCCTCACCCATATCTGGGCTTAGCCTGCATCTCCTTGGGTCTTGCTCGTTTACTTTTGGAGATTGAAGGGGGGATCAGGGGGATCGGCGGTCAATGCCGCACCCTCCTGCTGTGGTGTCCCCATCCCCTCTTGGCCCACCTACCACCAGTAAGAAGAGCCACCAAGTCTATCTTGAGATAATCGATAATTTTTAAAAAGGGACAATTGAAAGCCGTTAGCCTGAAAGAAAGATAACTGTAGGTAGAAGAATCGGTCCTACCTTTGCCGTCCCGTCGGGCTGCTCTGGTGTGTCCCCCGGGGGTGCCGGCAGCGGGTCCCCACCCCTCTCGACGCGCAAAGCAAAAGTGCAAGTAAGTGCCGGAAGCGGCCGCCGGTGCCCGCGTGGGAGGGGAGCGAGGAGAGGAGAAGCGAAGAGAAGAGGGGCCCTCCCCGGCCGGCACCACTTGTCGTGCCGCTCCTCCTGCCCCCGGGTCCGAGCAGGACCTGGCCCGTTCTTTTTTTGTGGTTGTACATCGATAGACAGAGAGATATAGGAAGGTGCTGTTGGGTTTGGGGTGTTTTGGAAACTGGGGGCTGTTTGCTGCGAGGTCGTCGTCGCCGCAGCAGCCTCTCCCGCTGCTGGGGTGGGGGGGCCTGGGGGTCTCAATGCCCCAGCAGCTCCCAGTTGAAGCAGCACAAGCTCCCATGAGCTTGAGAGCTCCTTTCTGCTGCAGGCGTGGAGGCAATGAGGCTGATAATGGGAGATGCCTCATCAATTATTTTCCTCTCCCTTCCCTAGCTTTCTGGGCAAGGTTCCTTTGCTCTTATGGGGATGCTTTTATGCCTGTGTTTCAGGGGGGCTTCAGAAAGTCACGCTGAAGCTGATCGTGGTCTGATTTGGGCTTCCCCAAAAGCAGGAGCTTCTCCAAGGTCATCGTTTTCTTACTTGGTGGATCTCTCCAGCTTGCATGGAGCGAAGCAGGGCTGGACCCAAGGTCTCGTCTCTTCCAAACGAATGCTTGTGTCCGTGAAGCGCTGTCACCCATCACCACGTTCTCAAGCCACCGTGGCCCCCCCGGCTCTGCACCCGCTGGGTGCTCAGCTGGTGGTGGTGGCCATCAGCAGAGGGCGGTGGTGGCCACGGCACAGGCTGCTCGCTTGCCTCTGGCCGCTCGGTGACGTTATGGTTTTGAAAAGCAGCACTTCTGCAGTTATCCATCTGGGGACTCTACCTCAGGAAGTATTAAAATAAGTTCTTTTAAGATCAAGAGGGTTTGAGGATTCTAGGTTTGACTGATTATTTTGAGAAAGTGCCTTTTTTTCACAAATAATTTTAGATTTAATTGCTCCTTTGTATTTTATTTTTTTTTTTGGGGGGTGTCTGCCCAGAAAAACAGGACTTATTTTGCAGCAGGGCTTGAGGAGAGGGTTGCAGCTCTGGAGAAGGGTGATACTGGTGCCCAGGGGCTGGCCAGTGTGGTCTGCTCCAGTGTCCCCATCGCAGCAGCGGGTACCAGGGTCACAGTGACACCTTCTGTAATAAACTATTCATTTCAGCTTACAGCAGGGATTTGTAGCTCTCTGTACTTCTTTTTATTGTGGTTTATAGGAAATTAATCTCTTGGGCACATTGTGGGTTTTTATAGCCTCCCAGGGTGCTGGGTTTGTCATCCCTTTGGTGGCTCAGCCCCTCAGGTGGGCACTTGCCTCTTTCAGCAGCTGCTACTTCTCCTAGTGAGAGCTTGAAGTCTTTTGTTGGAAGCCTGTTAATTACTTAATGTGCCTTAATTAATCTTGTGTGGGAGCTGGAGCTTTCAGCGCAGTGGGATCTTCGCCGCGGAGTCATCCCCTTGGGTGTGGGGATGGATTAATCTGCTGATGCTTTTGGACTGGAAGCAGCAGAGGTTTGGGGGTTGTTGCTGGTGTGGGGTGTCCTGGGAGATGTGCTGAGCCCGCAGTGGAGGATCCTGCCTCAGTTCATGTTTGTCCTGGAGCATTTCCCTAATTGGAGTGGGATCTGGGATGCGAAATTCTCCCTGTGCTCGGCTCTGCCCTGTGCTCACACGCTTTGCAAAGCGTTTTCACTGTGACAATTTAAAGAAAACCCTTTTATTTCCTTACACACCCTCCCCGAAATCCTGTGGTGTGAAACCTGGCAGTGCCCAGGCTCTGCTCCTGCCCCTCCAGCCGTTCCCTGCGTGATTCCCCTGCCTCCCACAGCGACCACGGGGCTGAGGAGGGTGGGTGATTTGGACACCGCTTTAATAGACGACGAAACTGTGGCCGGTCTGGAGAGTGACGTCAGTACCACCCCTCACTGCAGCTGAACAGCCCCTGGGCTCTGGAGATGATGTCTTTTTCTTTTCTTTTCCTCATGAAGAGTGTGAGAGATGCTGTTTTGCACTTTTCTTTCCGCAGCAGCCGGCCTCTTTATAAGAAAGGCCAGGCTGAGCTTGGGGCAGCCACCGCAGTTACTGCACAGGAGAGACTTTTGGTTTCGAAACCACCTTTTTGAGCACAAACCATATCCTGTTGTGCTGGTGCCTGGTTCTGCGCTCGCCTCTATCACCACCGGCACCTGACCCGTTTCCGAAAGCCGGTTGGTGAGTCGTGCTGTCCCCCCAGCACAGGGCACCCGGCGGCAGGGCTGACTGGACCCTCCCTGAAATTGCCATGGGTGAGGCCACCAGAGAACAGGAGAACTTGGAGCTGGGCACCAAACCACAAAGCAATTATTTGACAGCAGAAGATAAAATTTTGTCTAATATTTGTATCGTGAGGCTCAGGGGAGACCTTCTTGCCCTCTGCAACTCCCTGAGTTTGGAGCCAGGTGGGATTGGTCTCTTCTCCCAAGGAATATGGGACAGGACAAGAGGAACCGGCCTCCAGTTGCCCCCGGGGAGGTTTAGGTTGGAGCCGAGGAACAATTTATTTCCTTCTAGGGTTGTCCAGGCCTGTCCCAGGCTGCCCAGGGCAGGGCTGGAGTCCCCATGATCTCTGGAGGGGTTTCCAAGGCGTGGAGCTGTGGTGCTGAGGGACAGGGCTCAGTGGTGCCCTGGCTGTACTGGGGCAACGCTGGGACTCCATGATCTTGAAGGTCTTCTCCAAGCAAAATGATCCTATGATTCTGTAGTTCTATCTTTCTCTTGGTGTATCTTACATTTTTATAAGTGACATGTCTTAAAAAACAGAATTTTTCAGTTCCTCTAAGCTTGTGCTTCGTGACCTTGCAGGAGATGCTCAAACAGAAACAGCCCACCCTGCAGCGTGGGAGGGACTGACAGGCAGCCCCGGCTCTGAACTGCTGCTGTCCCATCGAGCACCGGTGCCTTGGGCTTTGCAGGGTGTTGCTGAGCCCGCGGATCCCAAAATTGGCCTCGGGTCTGATGAAATCATGACTGCCTGGAAAACCACTCCCAGGCTTGGCGTGGTTTGGAGCAGCAAAATTCGCTTTTTATGCGTTTAGGTCGCGCTGGGAGTTGGAGCCGTTGGTTTGTTTGTTCCTTTGCCAAGCTCAGCACTTCCCCCCCGTCTCTTTGACACTGGGTGGGTGGGTGGCTGGAGCAGCAGCTCGTTGCCAGCCAGTGGTGGCTTCTTAGCATCCTGCCAAAAAATCATCCGAGTGTCGCCGCCGGGGCGGTGGTGCGAGCTCTGCCGAGAGCCGGGCGGTTTTCCGGAAGCCAAGTAGCTTTACTGGGGCTGGACTGGAAACAACTGGTGGTGGAGGGAGGAAAAAAGTATTTTTTTTAGTGAAGAGAGGAGCAACCTTCCCTCATTCCCTGTGGTGCCCTGGGAAGCGTTGTGCACGAGGGAGATCTTGGATATTCCGAAGTGCTGCGTGATTTTTAGGTGTATATAAGCGTGGTGTGTTTGTGTGTATATAGGTGGGCATATATAGATTAAATCAATCGAGCAGTTCTAGTCCAAGCCAGTTGCAAATGATTAAACCCTATAAAATAATAAATTGCGTGTGAAAAGCTCAGGATATGGGGGATATCATCAAGCTTTGGCTTTGCCGCTCTCCCTACAGCCTTCCCGGGAGGGTGGTGTCTGGAGCTCTGCTGCCAGAACAACATCTTGCTGGGAGGGAATCGCCACAGCCCAGCTCATCACCGGTGGCTTCTTGGGCTGGTTGAGGCCACCTGGCACAACTGACCCCAGAGCTGAGTGGTCTGGGTGAGGGACGTGCTCTGGATGCTCTTGCTGCTGACCCTGCTCACGAGAGCGTGGCCAGGGGCTGTAATTACCTGGAAATTTCTCTTCCCTGGAAAGGAATGAGGCTAAAGCGCAGCACTTGGGGTTATTACTGGTGGTTTTTGCTGTGGGAAGGAAAGATTTAATGCCCACAGGTAATAGGTTTGAGAAAATTCCTAAAAAGCTCTTTGTTCCCCCCACACATCATCTCCCAGTCCCTTGTGCTCTCATCTCTTCAACCTCGAGCTTTTCCGGTGTCAGAAATGAGCTCGTGCTGTGGCCTCAGCGAAACAAATCCTCGAGGCAGCAGCTTTTTATCTAAATCTTCTTAGATTTAATAGAGCCAGACGTCCCCCAGCCTGCTCTGACCTGCTGTCTCCCCACACCCCTTCCCTCCAGCTCTTGCATCTCTGAACTGGGGGCCAGCAGCACCCCTGTCCGTCTGTCCCCACCTTGATGTGGCTGAGCTCCCGCTGACCCCACATCCCTGTGGTTTGGGTCCCAGTGCCCAGCCAGGGTGTCTGTGGTGATGAAATTGGACTGTGATAAACTAGAGGGCTGGGAGGCGTCTTGAGGCCTCCAAAGGTCAGAAATCCCTGGAAAAAAAGATGTTTCCTCAGGGTTTTGTTCATGTAAACCCAGTAAAACCCTTACTCTCCAGCGCCCCTAACCCAGAAAGGAATTTTTCTGCCGTGTTTCCGAGCGCTGCTGTTGGCTTCCCGTGTGGTAAATCAGTGAGAATTTCTGGTTTGCTTTTTCTCCTGGTTGTTTTTGTTTGTTTTTGAAGAGGGAAGCTGCGCTGTAGAATTGTCAGCAAAGCCGTGCGATCAGGAAAACGAGCCGGCAAAATCCCGGTGGTCACGGGGGCTACTGGGAAACGTCTTGCTGGTGCCGCCCGTAAGCTCAGAGCCGCGCCGCGGCCTTTGCGGTCGGTCAGCAGGGCTTATAAATATCGAGCTGTGGTTATTGAGGGCTACCTGGGTGTCCACCTCAGCTCCTCAGGGTAGTACCTGTTCCCAAAAGACACTCTCCAACTAAAACCGCGCTCCCAGTTAAAGTGCTGGTGGTGTCGCTTGTCCTGTCTGGGGAGCCGGATCTTGCCAGCCACGGCATCGACGAAGCTTTGCTTGGGTTTCCTGTTTGCCTGCACGCACTGCTGGCTTGGTGCCACCTGAAGCAGCTTTATTCAGCTCTGAGAACTTTCTTTTTTTCTCAAGCAAACAAGGAAAATGTGTCCTTTTTTTTTATTCTATTTTATTTTTTTGTGAGAGGAGGAGGAGGAGATTTGGGACCGAGCAAGGCACAGAGCGCCGTGTTTTCTGCCCACCTCAATTTTTCTGCCAGTCTCTGGCACGCCCTAAGTACCAAAAGAAATTCTTCCAGGTTTTCTGGATCTCCCGTCGCCTCTGGCAACGTGTGGGTAAACCGCTGCCCTGGGGTGGAAATGTGCATCCCCTCAGCAGCCAAGCTGGTTTCTAGCAACCCCCTCTCTGCCTCCGTTTACTTCTACAGTTCCCTGAGGGGTTTTTGGCATTGCCTTAGCCCACTAGGAAGGAAACTTCTTGGCCCTGGCGCTGGCTGCTCTGCCATGGTTGTGATGGGGCCTCTCCAAGGCCTAAAGTGGAGCTCCCTACTCTTTACAGACATGAGGCATGATGAGACTGTTCATAAGCCCTTAAAAAAAACCCAAACAAAACCCCACAATGCTAAAGTACACTTTGAGATCGTTTTATTTCCTCCCAAGTTTGAAGCTTAAAGGATGTACTTGGGCCAGTTTTGTAAACTTTTTGTGGTACCCAGCAGGGGCTGGGGCCTTTTCTGGTTTTTAAAGCAGAATTGAGAGGCTTGGAGAACACCTTAACCTGCGCCCACGGGCGTCAGCAAAATACCAACTAACACAAGACTCCGAATGACAACACAAGGGGCGGCAAAGCCAACTGGGAGTCCTCCCTTCTGCGGCTCACGCCGGGTCTCTGCAAATCAACGTGCCCTGGGAGATGTCCTTCAGCCTTCCTTCTCTTCACTCGTGGCATATCCAGTCAGTCTCGCTTCCCAACGTTCATCCCCCCATAATCGGTTGAGCGTCCCATAGCTCCCAGGACCTGGGTGAGCTCCCTGGCTCAGCTCTGGGTGCCTTTTGAGTAGTGTGAGCTGAGCCCCGTTCGTTTGAAAACTCCTTTTAACAGCCGTGTGGATCTAGATTAATACTCTTTGCGTGATATATGTTGGAGAAGTTACAGTCTTGCAGTCTGGATGAGATGCAGATGATTGATTTTTGCACTGGAAAGAGGCTCCATTTACCTGGAACTGTCCTGATCTAGGGCCTCACGCAGGCAGGTCGGGTGCTGTCAGTCACCAGGGGCCATGGGTCACCGTGGTTGGGACTGAAGCTCTCCTGGTGCCGCCTCCCTGAGCTGTGCTGAGGCTGAGCCACCTGCTGACCACTCAGGATCTAGAAGGATTTTCAAAAGTGATAAATATGTAGAAGCGCTGAAACAACAGGAAAGAGAGGAGCCCGAACCCGGCTGCAGTTCAGCACGGGAGCAGGACTGGCGATGGCTATTTGGGGTATTTGACCAGTATCACGACGGAAAACGCTGTAAGGCAAAGAGTCCCCAACAGCAACTGTGCAACCAGCGAGTCTTTTGGCATCAAAATGTCCTTCTAGGTCAAATCCTGTCATCTGTTGCACGCAAGGGTAAGTCAAGATGGATTTGGACACCTAACACAATCTTCACTCTGGCTACAAGGAACACCTGCATAGACAGCAGTGGCTTTTGTTTCAAGAGATGGATTCCAGCAGAAGCTCATCGGGAGGCGCGGGCGGGATTTCCATGCTGTTTATTCGGCCGAAGAACTTGGGAAGAGACCAAAACTTAAAGCGCGGAAGATTTCTCCTCTTCGTACGGATGTCGTGGCCGGTTTCGGCGACCGAGAGGCCGCTGCCGTGGCGGGTGAAGCGAGCTCGCAGGGCGGCACAGCTGTGGCGCAGCAGCTGGTCCTGGAACTCGGAGGTCATGAAGTAGTAGAGGACGGGGTCCAGGCAGCAGTTGAGGCTGGCCAAGCAGAGGGAGATGGGGTGGAAGCGGAGCGTGCTCCTGTGCACGGCGCAGTCCTGGATGATGTTCTCTATCACCATCATGAAGAAAGGGAAGTTGATGTGGTAGGGGGTGAAGCAGATGAAGAAGACGGCGGCGCACATCAAGACCATGCGCAGAGCCTTCCGCTTCTCGCTGGCGTTCTGCAGCTGCGTCGGACACTCCCGCAGCGACTGGCGCATCTTCCACGTGCAGCAGGCGATGATCCCGAAGGGAATGACGAACCCGAACAGCTCCGCCACCGTCACCAGCGCGATGGAGGCTCCCGGGCTCAGCTGCTTCACGCCCAGATCCGAGAAGCAGGTGTCGGTGCTGTTGGACAAGGCCGGGCTCCTGACGACGGGCAGGGGCAGGCAGGCCGCCCCGACGAAGAGCCAGACGGCGGCGCTGATGGCGACGTCGTAGCGCCGCTTCCAGTCCTTGGCTTTGAAGGGGTGGAGGAGGAAGAGGTACCGCTGGATGCTGATGCAGGTGAGGAAGCAGATGCTGGCGTACATGTTGAGGTACTTCAGGTAGAAGCACACCTGGCAAAGGAAACTTCCGAACGGCCACGTGTGGTTTATGTAGTAGTACATCCGTAAGGGCAGCGAGAGGACGTGAGCCAGGTCGGCCACGGCCAGGTTGATCATGAAGATGACGGCCTTGTTGTTCTTGCTGATGAAGCGGCACAAGACCCAGAGGGCGGCGCTGTTGGCCAGGAGGCCGGGGATGAAGATGAGGGTGTAGGTGGTGGCGTACAGGGTGGACTGGAAGGACATCTGGGGACCGGTGCAGTTCCCGGAGGACACGTTGCTCTCCATCTCGGCCCCGTCTCTTTGCTCACGGGGCGATTAAGGCGGGTGGAGAGTTTCTGTAGGGAGAAAAGCAGGTGCTGTAAAGCCCAAAACTCTCCAGTGTTTCCCCACGTGGAGTAAATGCTCTTTGGGACAGAAGAGTGAGTTGTGTGTAGGTGTGGACAGTCTGCGTGTGCACGGGTGTACGTACAAGATGGGGAGGAGAGGGTGTTGGGAAGGGTGTAGAGCCAAACCCTACTCAGACAGTGATCCTGGGCACGTTCCACGGAGTTCTGCAGGGTTTTGTACCCTGCCACCCCCTGAGGCGATGCCACAATTGCGGTGACACCGCCATTGATCTCTGTAACGTTAATCTTTGCGTTGCCTGTGCCGGAGACCTTCTTCAGCTCCCTGGGGTTTTTCAGGACTTCTTGTATTGCTTATCTATTTTCTGTCAAACTCCCATCAAACTGGTGCGCTCTGATACGTCCACAAGCAGTTTTGGTGGGACTGTAAATAAATAGGGGCTTTAAACGGATCCAGAGACGCTCGCTTTTTGGATCCGCACAGAGATCTGCAGCGAGGGCGATTAATCAACAGCGGCGAACAAGAACAACGGGGCTGAGGGGAAGCAGCTGACTGGGGTGGGAGAGGTGCAGACAGATCAATCAGAGCTCTGGCTCCAGATGGAAGGCTGGGTTTATCAACTAATACCTGGCCGAGCACGCGCCGGTTGCTCTGCCGGCCCCGCTAACTCAATTCCGGCCCCCGCGGCACCCTGCGCCGGCGTCGCGTTGTAGCCACAAGGAATTAACCTCCCAGCAACAGTTCAGGACGTGAAGGGAGAGAAATGTATCTGCCCTCCAGTTAGGGTAGGAATTCTTTCCATCCATTTACCCATGTCACCTCAGCCAGCCGGCGCTGAGGGTCTCAGCGGGTCGCGGGGAGTTCACAGGTGCTCGTGCAGCTCTCGGAGGTGATGGATTTTTCTCATTCGTAGGGAAACGATCTGCTCTTGTGGGAGGAGGCGACTCAGCAGCAGCAGGTTACAAACCCAGGGCCTGGAGCATCTTCTGCAACAAAACAACCCGAATTTTTTTATTTATTTTTTTTCCCTCTTGGCAACGGAGCCTGGAGCTGCCTGTGAGGTGTCAGGGAGCCTGTCCTGCCCTTCCAGGAAAGCAGAGCCTGCTCTGGCAGGGCCCTGGGCTGCTCTTGCCGTTGCCACCAAGGCCCTCAGCAGAGACACTTAATTAAGAAGCTGTTTCCACGGCCCTGAGCCTGGCTTTTGCCGCAAGGATGAGTTTCTAAAAGCCAATTGTCCGTAGCGGGGACCAGGCTTCTCTGCAGAGCCTGGCATTGCTTTGTGATGTGGGGTGAAGGCTCCTCCATCCTCCTCATCCTCACCTAGGCAGCTCTCTGGAGGAGTTGCCGTGATTTTGGCTTCAGAAGGAAGATTATATATTTTATATATTTATATGCACAAATATATATCTAAAGTACAGAGGCTGCTGCTAGGATGCAAGGAAGGAACAGGGAGAAACAACCCCCTTTGGTCCCTGCAGCCTCCTGATGTGCTCCTCACCTGCCTGAAAACCCACCAGGGGCTTGTGCCCAGCACTGACCCCGCTCTCAGCTGGTGCCCTTTGCACCACGACTCTGTAACCCTGGAAAAAGTGGTGGCAGGACCTGTTGTCTTCACATCCCTGCAGAAAAAAGGGAGGCAAAACTGCTGAGGAGTGTGGGGAACGCAGCGATTCCCAGCTCTTGTCACAATCTTCCCCTGACAGGGGTGACACTTGCTGGTCTGGACTGATGGAGAGGGTGTCTCTGTCCCACCATCTCCCTGCCAAATGTCCCAGCCCAGGTCCTAAACCTTATCCCTGCAGGTATGACCATGGGGAGCCTCCTTGCTGGATTTCTCCATTTTCTTGGCTTTTCCTGGAGCACAGAACTCCCTGTTTCTCACTGGGGGGGCCGGGTGGTCCTCCTGGTACCCAACACTGTCAGTTTTTAGGTGACAGCGCTCGTCAGGGCAATCGGGCAAGAAAGCAGAAGGGAGCTCCCCGTTGGGCTGGGTTCAGGCCAGTGCTCGTTCACCACAACCCTTCCTGAAAGGGTCGGGGAGTGTGTTATTTATTATGATTTCTCAATTTTTCACCTTCCCTGCTGTCTGCTCCTTGCCCCAGGCTCCTCCAACTCCCCCGCCCTGTGTTTTGCCGTCATGATGCCGGTGTTGGGGCAGAGATGCTGTCGTGGGGCTTTGCCAGGGGGTTTGTTCAGCGATTTTTTTTATTTTTTTTTTTTTATGAAACTCATACAAAATACTTCCTGCCATTCAGGGATTGTTTTCCTGCTTTATCCGTGCATGGATTTACACAGGGGTAATTGGGGGGGGCTTTTTTTAAGTGGCAAAGCTGAGTTTTATCCAGCCCGGTATCGCTGCCAGAGGAGAGAGATTGCTGGCTGTGGAGGTAGCAGAACAATTTATTAGACACTGAGTAACTTTGCAATTAATTAGGAGGTTAAGGCAGCTACTGACGCCCCCCCCTTCCCCCCCATGTCTCCTTTCCTGAGGACAATATCTGCTCCTGGAGGCGTATGTGGCTGTGGCTATTGGAAATTGCCTGGCTCCTCTGAATCACCCCACGCCCCACCCAGCCCTACATGGCTGCGGTCGTTGCATTTACTACTCCCAGATTCACTGGCAAACTCGCCCTCATCTTTTCCATGGATCGGTTGGTTGGACAAACCAGGTTAAAGCTGCACTGCCAGCTTGGCTTTGGGAGCCCCAGAGCTGGAGAACCAGGGCAGAGCTGCCTCCCTTCAAGCCTGAGATGCTGGAATGGGAAAAAGCAGTCTAGCCAAAAAAAAAAA
>VWZK01015379.1:43838-185904 GCA_013396935.1 Baryphthengus martii | reverse complement strand
AAGCAGTCTAGCCAAAAAAAAAAAAGTAGAAAAAAAAAAAAATCTATTTTTGGATTCAAATAAGCTCCTGGTTTGAAGCAGTGGAGGTTTCCTGGCACTTGCATTAAGCAGTAATTTTGTTTGTTTAATCTGGACACTAATAGGAAATGCGTAAACAGAGCTGCTCGGGTATGGCAGCTTCTGTCAGTCACAACAAAATTTGAGGTAAAACAAATTTCCCTGCATCCTGCTGCTCGGATGCACCCAGCTCCGCTCACCCAGCTCCGCTCACCCACCCCAGGAGCCGAGCGAGACAGAAAAATGTGGGTACAGTCAGAAGCTGCTGAGGATGTGGCACCAGCTTCTGCCTGATAAGATCTTCTGGAGAAGAACTAAGAGAAAAAAAAAAACAAACAACCAACCCAACAACAGCGTTGCTCGGAACTGTCACAGCTTCAACCCACCGAAGCAAACACGCAGCGGGACTGGAACTTACCTTCCCGTGGCTCCCATCCTTCGGCGGGGGTTCCATCCACGCTAGAGAGCGGGAGGAGCGAGCTTTCTGCTTTGATTTCCTCCCGATTCTCGCAGCAGTCCCAGCCCCAGCGACTCCTCGTTAAACTTCCACATGGTTTCGGAGCGCTGGAATCCTGCCGGTATCTGCAGCCCGCTAGAGTGGCTGCAGAACAGGAAATCCTGTATTTTTCTTTCTCTTCGCCGCGCAAAACGCGTGCGGCTAATGACGTTAAAACAACCGGCAAGGCGATGACGTCGCCGGGTCCAACCACCACGCCACGGGAGACCGCGGGCGCGGGTTTAGTCCCTTCTCTTGGCGCAGGAGTTGCGCGTGGGGACGCCGTCCTTCGCTCGAGCCGCTTCTGCTTTTATTCACAGGCGCTCCCCCGTTCGCTCGCTAAAAGCTGCAAAATACAGAAGCAGAAATCTTCTAAAAGGAAAACTGAAAACTGTGCCAGTGTAAGTTACTGGAAGGTAGTCATTTCCCTCCCTTTTCTTGGAAGTTTGGTTACCCTCAGACTATCAAGGCTATAGGCTTAAAGCTAAGGGTTGGGACTTTATTTCTGAAATAATACCTCTCAAGGTGGAGGTTTTCCCAAAATACCGTCGTTCGAAAACAACCATAATGAGCATCATTCCCAATTTCTTTTTTTTTTTCCTTTGCCTCCTTCAATTCCTTTCCCATATATACAATTTTTAGCTCTTTTACTGCTTGCTAAGCATGACCACCTTCTTTCCAAAGTGCTGAAGGCTGGGCGGAGTGTATCGTAGCGTAACTTACTGCCAGTTGCTTCGTTTCCAGCTGACCGGTTTCGCTTGATAGCCAGTGTCACATTTTACAGCCCAGGGCTTGGGAAGGGGCCGTGGCTGTGGCTGTTGGCACCTTTCCCCTTTTTACCGTAGATAATGTAGAAATAGAACTAGTTTTGTCTTATCTATTTTCTGTAATCGCTCTTATGACCCCGTGAAGTTCACAGAAATGTAACTGGAAGAGAAATGAAAGAAGGAAGCTATTTTAGCCTTGAATTGTAGACCACGTCTCCAGCTGCGGGGCTGGGATCCAGCGTGATGCTTGATTATGCATCATGTACCTGTAGCCTGCCAGCAAATCAATGGAGCCTGGAGAGGAGAAGGCTCCAGGGAGACCTTCTGGGGGCTTTTCAGGGCTTCAAGGGGCCTGTCAGAAAGATGAGGGGAGATTTTGGAGCAGGGCCTGTTGGGACAGGACAAGGGGGGATGGGTTGAAACTAAAAGAGAGATTTAAACTGGAGAGAAGGAAGAAATTGTTGACGCTGAAGGTGGTGAGAGCCTGGCCCAGGTTGCCCAGAGAGGTGATCTCTAGAGGTCCCTTCCAGACTCTGTGGGGATTCTGTGGTCAGTGCCCCATCCCTGGAACCAACCCTTCCAGGTGAGAGCTCTGAGCAATCTGCTCGAGTTGCAGATGTCCCTGCTCCCTGCAGGGTGATTGCACCAGATGACCTTGAAAGGTCCCCTCCCACCCAGACCAGTCTATAATAAGTACTGGTGAAGCCCCATGCTTCTCTCAGCCTGATTGGGAAGATGCAGGAGCTGCTTGTCATTCCAGACTTTTTTCGTGTGCCTTTTTCATCAGCTTATGCCGATCCTCAGAAGAAAGAGCGGCGCGCGCGCGTTCGCAAAGCGTTCGCAGCTTCGCAGAAGGGCGACTGGCACTGCGCCCTCTCCCTCTCCAGACGTTAAAGGCTTATCCCAAAGCGAAGTGACTGTTTTATCAGGATATCCTGCCTAGCACATCCTACTTCTGTGTCCACAGCACCGTATCCAGCCACCTCTGAGCCCTATTTTTAGCTCTGGGGGGAAGGAGAGGTCAGTGGATGTCAGCCTGGAGCGAGGGTCAGACTCACACCTCGGGGTTCATAACCGTGTTGAGTCCTTCCCTGGCTCGTTGACGTTCTGCAGTGATGTTTTGCAGAAGACCTCAACATTTTTCATCGTGAAAGGCTGATGGATTGAGAAGCCTCGAGCCTCTTCCTTTTGCTAATTAAGGTTTCCATTCTCCTTTCGGTTGCATGCCTATTTTTGTTTAGCCTTTCTGCTCTTCGGGCTCGCGACCGGTACGAAACGTGCATTTTACCCTCCGCAACATTCGCTCTTCAAAGGCAGAAGGCACAAAGGAATTCTTGAATGACTGTGAAGCTTTATCTGAGGCCTCCAGATAAAGGTCGTCTTCGCCTTTAGCCTGGTATCCTGTGGGCAGAAGGCCAAGTGCATATGATCAGCCCCTCTTTAAGTGCTCAGCGTTTAGAAATATCTGACAGGATGCACCTGAAGGATGTATGAAAAACAGTGGGCCATTGAGGAGGAGGAGGAGGAGAAGGTTTTACTCACACAAAGCAACTCACCCTTGTGCAGAGACTTTCTATGGCTTGACCGCAGCCCGTGGGGCTGGGAGAGTCCCCGGTGCCCTGTGGCAGGTTGTCCCACTCGCCACTCCACAGTGGCAGCGTTTTGAGGAAGCTTTTGTTTATTTTTACGGCAAACGATTGTTGGTTGCTCCCTTCTTTTTTTGGGCTAAGCTCTATGAAATCCAAAGACCCAGTGTTTTTGGTCACAATGCACCAGTCATGGCCTCAAAATGTTTCAAATGCAATGAAAGGTTTTTGTATTTTTGAGCTGGCTCTTGCTTATTGAGCTGTTATCCTGCAGATTTTGTTTTTCCTCCGTGCAGAGAGCTGGTAATTTCATTTAAGGGAAGAAAATGAGGCAGTTGCCAGATCCTGCAGCTCAGAACCTGAGGCTGCAGAAAGACATGAAATCCCGTTGGGATTTTTGCTGTTGGGCACAGAGGGGCCCTTTCTCAAGCAGCAGAGGAATTATCAGACCTCTGATACCACCTAAGGTGGGGTGGCCATTTGCTGCCACCACAAACACTTTTTTTTAATTTCTTTTTTTTGCTAATGAGTGACTGGCTCCTGTGCTAGAGAGGAATATTTCATGCTGTGGTTTTGCCCGGGGACAGGCACTGCTGTTGGTGGGGGTAACTTGGAGACCTCACCGTGTTTCCACCTTGAGCGGTTCCCTTTGAGGTGAGATTTGATGCAGAGCTGCTTCAGCGCCCGGTGCTGGTGAAGCTCCTCAGATCCATCCTTCACAACCCTGCGTAGCTGTGCCCTGCCTCTCCACTCGGTTAACCTCTGCCTTCCTGGGGCATCTCTGTTTGAAAGCCTCTTGTTTTTCTGTCTGCCCAAGAAGGATGAAGCTGTGGTGTTTTTATAGCTGGTGAGTCTGGGCAGTGGGAGCAGCACAAGAGATAATCCAGGAGCAACATCATGAAATTATATTTCCTCTTGTCAAAATAATAAACATATTTTACAGTCACAGGAAACGGGGTGAATTACAGGAACCGGAGCTGGGCACGTTGTGCCTTTGAAAGTGGTGAGAGCGTAGGCAGGCAAAGGCAACACCTGCAGCCAGGGCCTCCTGGGGGATCCAGCACCAACCAGCCATGACGGCAGCCAAGATACTGTCCTGTCTGGTCTCCTCTGACACGCTGCGGAGGTTTTTGGAAGACTTGAAGTCAAGGCTTTGAGTTTCACGTACGGGTTGGTGGAGGCCAAGGCGACGGTCTTTGACTTTCCACGTGCTTTCAAAAAATGAGAGGTTTTCCTCGATCTCTTTATGCTTTGAACTGTTGCTCTCCGGGCTGGCTCACCAGCGTTACCACCTTGGCTAACCTGCTGTGGTTTAACCCCATCCGGCGACTCGGCACCACATCAGCCGATTGATCTCTATCCCAGCCCCAACCAGGACGCTATCCCACATGCCAGAAGAAACCATTGGACCAAGTTGTCTAACCTCCTGCACAGCCAGGTGATTTGTCTTGAAAAGCTGAAAGTACTGAGTGTGTGATTTATTTATTTTTTAAAACTTCTTTTTATTATTTTTTTTTCCTTCTAAGTTGGGGCTGCAGGATGTAAAAAGGACAGTTTTGGGGGGTCTAAGGGAGTTCAGAGGGTGAGTGAGGCAGGAAGACGGAGGAGAGAGCATGAGCAGCTGAGGTGCTTGGGGATGTCATTGGTTGGTTGGGTTTGGAATCTCTCCAGAGAAGGAGGCTCCACAAGCTCTCTGGGCAGCCTGGGCCAGGCTCCAACCCCCTCCCACCAAAGAAGTTCCTCCTCCCGCTCCCAGGGAACCTCCTGGGTTCCAGTTGGTGCCCGGTGCCCCTTGTCCTGGCGCTGGGCACCCCTGAGCAGAGTCTGGCCCCAGCCTCTTGCCCCCCACCCTTTAGATATTGATAAGCATGGAGAAGATTCTCAAATACGTCCACGTTATAACTTCCAATACCAAGGGAACTGTAGTTACCAATTTCTGCTTTACCAATTTTGTCATAAACAGTGAGAGTGCCTTTTTTTTGAACCATATAGATATGGATCTGCAAAAACAATTGTTGGATGAGATACAGAGACGGTTTCTGTGGTCCTGCCTGCGCGTAAGCACCATAGTCATCACTCCTCACCCGTCACGTACCGCCCACAGTGCAGCTGCTCCCATGGAGGACCTTTCTCTCCCCAAAATAGCTCTAAATCCAATATTAAGTGGTGTAGTTAAAAAAAAAAACAAAACCAAACAAACCACCAGTGATACTAGAGTGGGGTGAAAAACTTTCTGTGAACAAGCAAATTTGGGCACTCTGTCACTTGAACTCTGTGATTCAAGGAGGAGCTGATCCCATTCTGTTTTTTAGGTATGAGTGATAACTGAAAAACTCAGCTTAGTTTTGAAAAAAAAAGTGTTTATTTTTTTAAGCATTGGGTTTTGGAAAGAAAAATGTAGAGTGAGCTACGTCGTTCCTGTAACGGTGCCTTCAACTTGTGTTCACTTGGCTATTTTGTTTTGGGCTTTTTCATATTTTATTGTGAAACAGTCAAGTGGGAAAACATAACATTCAGATTTTTATTTTATTTCTTTTGGCAGAGTTAAAATCTAATTGAAGTGGAATTGAGTAGTTAGATTTAAAATATACTTAGGAAATGCTTCTGGTATTTCTGGTTTTTTTTTTAGTGACTTGTAAGATGCCGACACTGGTGCTTACTGGGAATTGTGTCGATTCCTTTGGGGAAAAGGCAATAAATCGGTGCCTGTGTTCAGCCAAAACAATCTGCAGGTATCATGAGGATCCCCTTCAAGTTACACAAAGTGGGTGAGCTCTGCCAAAAAGCTGTCACTAATTTAACACAAGGGGTAAACGGTGTCCTTTCCTGTCTCTGCTTTTCACACCTTCCTAGCTGACTAAAAAAATGTAAACGTGAAGGTCATGAGAGGAGCTGGGGGGGAAAAGTCACGATGACTGATTTTCCTCAGGAATTAGCCTGCGCTCTACTAGTGAAATCCCCTGGGTGAAGACACATCTCCTTTTTTAAAAGATGTGTCAGTTGAACCCGTTGAGCTGAGTTTTCTTGGGGCAGATCCATCACAGGTACCTCTGGGCCCAAGAAGCCACACGCAGAAGAAAGCAAGGACCTCAGTGGTACCACCAGCACGGTCAAATCCACCGACACCAAGTCCAGCGTGCTCCCGGTGCTCCTACTCCTCGGGGTCTAAAGGCAAAGGCCGTGTCCTGAGGCCCCTCTTGCCAACAGGGGCAGCTCAAAGGGGAAAAAAAGGTCACTCAGAGCAAGAGAAGGTCCCGCTCTCCGGAGGTTTAGAGAAGCCACTGAGGGAATTCATCTGACAGAGGGTCTTGCACCAGCTGTAGGCGCAAGTTACGGGTCGCGTCAGCAGTGAAGGAGCGCACAGAGCCAGGTGAGGAGGAACTAATGAACGAGAGTAGGAGGGGGAGCATGGGAAAGGCCCAAGCAGAAGTAGGTGTGGTGACCGGTGGGATGCACTCGAAGGCAGGAGCGGGCAGCGGCAAGCTGGGGCTGCCGTGCTGAAGACATCTGCCAACCTTCGCGCATCTGCAGCGCTTTTTAGGTTCTCGTACGCGTTGTGTGTTTTTTCACAGAGAAGACACTTCGGCTGATGTCAGTGTATGGGATGTGGGATGGTCTTTGGCTTGATCCCAGAGCCATGGAGTTGGGGAAAATAGAAGAAAAGCTCCTGGGGCTTTTCTGTCATTTCCGAGCAAAAGTTTTGTCACTGCCTCCTGTATATTTTCCAGTCCAGCTAGGCTGGGTGTGGGTGGCACGGCAGTAGGTGTAGTCACGCCAGTTGGGTTGCTCTTCAGCTTCCAACACGTCAGTCAGAGTTTTGTCTTCTATGTATCGAAAGATTTCCGTGGCCACAAAACTCTCCTGAAAACACTTGCAGGGTCTTCCACAACGGAGCTGGTCATCGAGTATCACAGAACAGTCCCAGATTTCTTAGGATTTCTGTATCTTCATCCTTTCCAGCTGGCTTTCTTGTCATTCCTTAATGGATGAGCCACTCTCTTTGCTCATGAGCCGGCTCCTGATGACCATACTGCTGTGCCTTGTTATCTGGTCCTGAAACTCGGAAGTCATAAAGAAATACAGGATGGGATCCAAGCAGCAATCCAGACTGGCAAGGCTTAAGCAAAAGGGCTGGGAATAGAGCGTGACGGTGCTCAGGAAGCAGTCGGTGATGACGTTCTCTTTCACCAGCATGTAGAAAAAGAAGTTGATGTGGTAGGGCGCGAAACACACGCAGAACACGATGGCGCACATGGAAACCATCCTCAAAGCCTTCTGCCTCTCCGTGCTGTTTTGCAGCGGTATCTGGAAGCCCCGAAGAGAGTCTTTCGTCTTCCAAGTGCAGAATAAAATAATGACGAGCGGACCGATGAAGCCGAAGAGCTCGGCCGTCCCCGTCATCACCACGGTGGCCACCTTGCTGTCGATCTGCCGGACTTGAAGGTCTGCGAAGCAAGTGTTTTGGTCCAGGCCGTAGCTGCGCATGATGGGGAAGGGCAAACAGGCCACCCCGACGAAGAGCCAGACGGCGGCGCTGATGGCGACGTCGTAGCGCCGCTTCCAGTCCTTGGCTTTGAAGGGTTGGTACAGGAAGAAATACCGCTGGATGCTGATGCAGGTGAGGAAGCAGATGCTGGCGTACATGTTGAGGTACTTCAGGTAGAAGCACAGCAAGCAAAGGAACCTCCCAAAAGGCCACGTGGAGTTAATATAATAATATATTCGCAGCGGCAGCGAGAGGACGTGAGCCAGGTCGGCCACGGCCAGGTTGATCATGAAGATGACGGCCTTGTTGTTCTTGCTGATGAAGCGGCACAAGACCCAGAGGGCGGCGCTGTTGGCCAGGAGGCCGGGGATGAAGATGAGGGTGTAGGTGGCGGCGTACAGGCTGTTTTTGAACGTTATATTGTAACTGGAGCAGTTCTGGTAGCTCTGCATGGTGACCGGGCTGCTGGAAACGTCTGTCGTGGTGTAGGGCAGGTGGGTCATTCCTGTAGGGAACAAAACCAGGAGCTGTCAAGGCAAAGGCACCGCGAGAGTTGTCGATATTCACATTTGCATTTCCTAGAGTACTAAGTAGAGGTTTGGAAATGTCTTCTCTCTAAAACCTCCCACTGCCTTCTTCAAAGCTGCCCTTTCAGAGGTCTCCCGCTACTCACGCAGAGGTGGGACACCATGCCTGTTGTCGGTCTCCTGGCTGGGCCGTCCAAGTGCCACAAGCACACGTGTAGCTGTACCGTGCTGCTAACTGAGGAGCAGGAGAAGCGGCCTCTCCTTTTGGCAGCTCAAGGTCACCTCTGCTTTGGTCTCCAGGAGAGGAATACATGGAAAAAAGGTGGGCCACAGCCCAGCTCCTGCTCGTCAGGAACCACGTGGTCCAATGACCAAAACGCGAGTGCCAAGCCCTGAATCCTACCTGCCGTTGAGCTGTCCACTAGGCACTGCGCAGGTGACCCCGTCCACGGACCTCATGGACCCACCTTCTCTGGCGTGTTGGGGACAGGCCTTGTGGAAAAGGGTAGGAGGGAGCGGGCTTGAGAAGTCTGGCCATTGTAAATGCAGATGGGCTGCCGGGCACTTAAGCTAATGTAGCAAGCAGAGAACTTATCGTAGAATCATAGGCTGGTTTGGGTGGGAAGGGACCTTTCAAGGTCGTCTGGTGCAACCCCCCTGCAGGGAGCAGGGACATCTGCAACTCGAGCAGGTTGCTCAGAGCCCCGTCCAACCTCCCCTGGGATGGTGCCAGGGATGGGGCATCAATGGGATAACCTGGGCCAGGGTCTCGCTGCCCTCGCAGTGAAGATCCCCCACTTCCATCTCCCATCACCCCAGCAGCCTCAGGGTAACGCTTTTTTCTATCAGATAATTTTATTTTTTGATACTTCCAATTCCTGGCCGTTTTGCTTCAGATGAGTAGAGATGGTGAAGCGTCACATGTCGGACTGTTGGGCCACCAGCTTTGGTAACTAGAACTTGTGCTCAGTAAGGCGACACGGGCAGGAGGAGTCTGGTTTTATTGGGTATTTCCTCATCGGGTTGTACTTATTTCTACAGTGATTCCCTCCCGTGTCTCATATAATGGTTAAAATTGAATATCAGCTTCCTATTTCTTGTGGCACTGCAGACACTGATTCATTCCTTCTGACTCATTTCCTGCACCACCAGCAAGGGGCATTGGCCAGAAGTGTCTCTGTAGGCAGATATTAGTAACTCTTACCCTCTTATTAATGTTTTTTTCCTTTGTGTTACAAAAAAAAAAAATGGGCAGCGTTTAGAGCTCCGAAGTGACAAAAGAACACAAATAGCTGGTTGGTTTTTTTTTCAGCTTGTTAACCCTTGTGGTACTTGGGTTCGGCAGCTTGTACAGACAATGTTCGAGGCTGCTGTGGAGGGGTTGTAATTCAGGCCTCAGAAATGTCCAGATGTGGCACGGTGCCAGCATGGGACACAGGCCACCCTCAAGGTGAGCAGGGCCACCTCCAGGCTCCTCAAACACAGGCTGCTGCCAGTTTTCTTGCTTTTCTTTTTAAACTTGTCTTTCATTTTCTCACAGCCTGCAAAAAGCAAGATCTGCCCATTTATCTCCTGCAGCAGCCTCAGCTTTAGCAGCTGGGCTGCATCCTTCAGCTGCCCCAACCATCAAAGAAATGCTGCAGTCAAAAAAACTCTCCATCTAATCCCCTTCCTTCACCAAGATGTCACGAGTCCATGGAGGCCGGGGGACTCAGAGCACCCCTTCCCAGGCTGGTTTTGTCTCTCTAGTCTGCGGTTCACTCCCAGTAACCCTCACCTCAAGCCAGCTCTGAGATAAAATGCTCTGCTCTGTGGTGGGGTGTCCCCAGCTGCCCCCGTCCCAGCTCACCACAGCCTGGCTGCTATCACGAGGCCGTAACGTGCCCATGAGGAGGGAAGAGGGCTCAAAACGTGCTGGAAATAAGGGGGCAAAGATGCATCTGACCCATGACCTTATCTCCATCGGCCTGAGAAGCAACGTTGGAGGCCTCCTGCTCTCCTTTGTGGTGCTCGTCAGGATGCTGAGACAGGGAGTGGACTGGGCATGGAGCCGAGCACTGGGTTGTTCACTCAGAGCAGTAAATTGGGGTGACATCCCATTTCTGGAGAGCGCTGTGAATTTCTGGTGGCCTTGGAGGTTTGTTATCCTTTTCCATCTGGTTTGTCTGCAGCTCTAGCAGGGCATGCTGTCTACTGCCCTTGTCTCCAGTAAGAGAGCTCTCGCTACACCCAATTTCAGTCCCTTCCAGTGACCTCTCGCTTTGCCAGGAAGCCATTCAAGAGCCACTTTCGAAGTTCCTTGCTGTCTAGTGTCCCTTGGATGTCAAGGTGAGCCTGAGGACCTGGTGCTCCTCCGAAACACCAGTAGCCGTTGAAACCATGGAGGATGAGGTACGTTTGCAAGTTCTTCTATTTTAAGGATGCGCTTCTATTTAAACGCTGGCCGGTGGACACGTGGTCTTCGGTTCAATGAGTCATAACAGTCTGTTGGCTTCTGGAGGTCCCGAGATAGAATTAGGGCTTATTTACATTTCATGTGACAGCCAAGGGGCCGACCGCAGTGTCAGCAAGATGAAGAATCATCTTCAGGCTGCTGACTCAAACCGGTGTCCGCATGGAGCTGTTCAGGGCAAGCCGACGTGCCCGGGAAGAGCCTGGTGTAACACCAGGGCAATGCTGAGCTTGACACCGGCGCCCAGCCTTCACTTTCTGCCGGCAGCAGGCTGCGCCCAGACATGCAGACGAGCACAGGGCTGGGCTAAGGGTGGTGAAACCCTGGCAGAAGTTGCCCAGAGAGGTGGTAGATACTCCATGCCTTAAAACCTTCCAGGTCAGGTTGGACAGAGCGCTGAGCAACTTGCTCTACTTAAAGATGTCCCTGTAGATGTGGTGCTGAGGGACATGGTTTGGTGGTGACCTGGCAGTGCTGGGTTAATGGTTGGAGTTGATCTTAAACATCTCTTCCAACCAAAATGGTTCCGTGATTCTGTGCTCACTGCAGAGCGTTGAACTCAATGTCCTTTAAAAGTCCCTACCAACCCAAACCAGTCTCTGATTCTCTGGTGGAGCCCACAGCATGGAGGTTCTCCCTCGGCCTTCACCTTCATCTGCTAATTGTCCACAAGGTGTCAGAGTTAATCAAGATTTCATTTCTTTTTAAGGTATTTTTCTAACCCCCAGGGGGTTAGGGCTGTCTGAGTGGCAGGAGGCGGTGCTGTGACTTTGTTCTCAGGAGGTTTTGTGTTGCTGATGATACCAAATTGAAAAACTTGTGTGTTGCTGGATAACTGATAATAGGGGGGAAAAAAAATGCGCCTCATATTGCTGGTATTTATGGGTAGAAGAAACCTGAAAAGCTGCATTTTGATGGAGACCAAGGAGCTTGAGGGAGCCAAAGAGTTATAAATCCCAACCTGTGGCAATGCAAGTGATGTCTCATTCCCACCACTCTGAGCAATGTGGTCGAAGAACAAGATGGTGTCTGGCCTGAAGAAGAGGAGATGTCTGGCCTGTGGCGTCAGAAAAAGCCTCTCCTTTGCCTTTGGTGACCTCGAGCCATGGCCTGAGCAGGTTGACCAGGCTGACAGCACAAAATCATCAATCCAATAAATATCTACCTGGGTGATGGCTGCTGGCTCGTCAGATCAGGATGCTGCCTGAGCGTGACCGACTCCATTACAAAGTCATTAAAATATAACGAGGTTAAACCATCTCCTTAGACAAAACACGCCCAGGGGACTACAAAACCGTCGTGCGTCTGCCCTTCCTCCCTTTTCTCTTGTTCAGACTGAAGCTGAATCCCACCCTGGCCGCCCATCCTCCCATCCGTGCACAAAAGCAGGCGCACAAAGACCCCACTGAACGTCCACCTGGAATTAGGTCTCCAAAGCTGTAAAGAAAAAGTTCTTTGCTGCGGGAGGTGTGTACAGCAAAGGCTGAAGGCTGAAAAACTGCCCCAGGCTTTACCAGCGCTTCTTTATGTGTCGCAGGGAGACGGCTCCTCCTGCAACATCATTTTCAGAACATGAAATTTAATATTTCGTATTTCCTTCAGGTCTAGAACTGTTATCTAGCTGCTGGGGTTTACATTTTAATTAGAGCCCATCTTTCTGAGGCTGTTGCAATAAGGACATAATTAAGTGCACACGTTATTACTTGTGGCTGGACATTTGGAAACTAAATGTGGCATTTCTAGGAAAAAGATGCTCAGCTGGGTAGGACTGAGAAGCACAGCAACGTCATTCCAGAGTCCTGGATCTTTCCGGCATGGCCATCAGCAGACAGGTTAATTGATTTGATTAAGACACAGATGCCCCTCTCCACTCTGCCCTCATTGCACGGCCGTGAACATCTCACGCTCTCGGGTATGAAACCTCTGCAGTCAGAAGTGGAAAGTTCTACAGTTAAAGGTACTTTTTTTTGGCTTTCTTCTTCCACCAAAAAAAAAAAAAAGCAGATCTGGGTTATCTGATCCGTTGTGATGAGATGTTTTTGTCTTGCAGCACTAGCCTGGTTCTCATTTCTGCAACTCGGGCACGTACTCGTGGTAGGACACCAGCAGCCTCACTGGAGCTCTTCCTGGAGGGGCTGTCCCACAGCTAGACTTCCATCGTGGATGTCGTTCCCATGGCTGGTGGTGTTCCAACCAGAGTCAAGGTCCCAGCCACTTTCACTTGACACCAGAAAACACACCCTTGAACGAAAATCACCCTTTTCCTTCAGACATCCTACTCCTCCAGCTCGCTGCTGAAGTCCTCTCCTACATCACCGCAGGGAGCCGGATTTGACAGCCTGACTCACCTTCAGTGCCGTTCCCTCTGGATTTGCCTGAAGAAATGTCAGATTCAGGGCCCACCCACTACAAACTCTGTCTCTAAGTGCCAAACCGTGTCCATGCTGTTGCTGGGCTCCCATCAGAGCTGAGCTGCTGGTGCAAGTGGATGAAAGTCCATCACTGAACCATCTTCTACACCGTGCGGTTTAAAAGCTGCAGCCCATGCAGTAAACTGAGTTCTAATCCAGACCAGTGTGAATTATGACTTCCAACTGCCTCAGGATCCTCATTAAAAAAAAAACCAAGTCCAAGCAATCTTGCTATTTTTGTCCTCCTGACTAATATTAATCTCCTACTGTTGCTACTCAAGGAGCACTGGATGGCACGAAGGCAGCATGGAGATTTTTTTTTATTATTATTTTTTTTTTTATGGCCGTATAAATCACCGCTAGAAAAAAACAGATCTGCAAGTTTCCCTCGCTGTCAAGTACGATTTAAAAATAAAACATATTCCCTGTGAACTCAGGCAGAAGAAGGAAAAGGTGCCTGGTCGTACCACTGGAGAACCAGCCGCTCATTGCCCGCGCTGTCACATTTTGCTCTCTCTGGCAACAGCAATTTCGTGCGGCCGCCCTTTTCGCCTCCGTACAGAGGATTGGCGCAGAGGAAGGCTGCTCTCTTTTCAAGACTCAAAGCACCACATATCCCCTCCTGGGCAAGAGCCAACCCTTCAGAAAAAAAACTCAAGGAACGCGCCTGTTTTTTGTCGGAACCGGCACTTAGAACCCGCTGAGCGCCGGTTCTAGATCGCAAAGAGAGAGCTTTAAAGCAGCCTTACCTTTGGAGGCAGAAAGCCGGCGAAGTGGTGCCGTGCTGAGCCGAGCTGAGCCGTGCCGTGCCGGCAGGAGGAAGTGGAGTGTGGCGGCTGCTCCCCACCAGCCTTGTTTACATGTGCACGGCGACCTGAATGACATCACGGGGTGCTGCAAGGTGCCGCTTCGCCTGCCGCTGGGCGCCGGGGCTGCGCTGGCTCCCGGCACCTGCCTGCGTCCGGGGGACTTGCTCACTGGGCTCCCAGCCCCGCTGAACTGGGTCCTGGCCACCCGTACACATGGTCATCCCCAAATCGGGTTCTTGTGCTTTTTATCCTTGGTGGTTTTTCTCCTGCTGCTTCACTGAGATGGCTCAACGCCCCTCGGGCTGCTGCTGGAGAAGGTCTTGAGGGGAGCCGGGTGCTGCTCTGTGCAGGGCACCCCTTCCTCCTCTCCGGCTTTTCCACAGCTCCAAGCTGACCATAGAAACACTCCTGAACTTTCTGCGCGTTCTTCCCTGGGAAGTTCCGCTTTGCTCTCGCCTCCTGAGCGCGGGGCTGTAGAGGTTCCTTGCTGCCTGTGACCTTGGGCTGGCGGTTGCTCTGTTCCACCTACGGCTGAGTCCTCTTGCTGCTGAAGTCCAGCTTCCCAATGGCTTTTTATAGCTCTGGAGCTAAATAAGCAGGCAGCTCAGTTTGCACTGGCGGGAGCTCGCTGCCAGCGACCACAAAGGGTGGCACTTCTGAAATCCTTTCAAGCGATGAGGTGAAATCCAGCCTCACCCTTACCCCGGGGCATAAAGGCATTAGTGAGGTGAGGACTGCTCAGCAACCTCAGAAACCCAAACAGAATGATTCTGATTCGAATAAGAGTGCCCCACACTGAACGCTCTCTAAAATGCGGCGCTGGGCTTTACGGACGGTCCTGTTTCCAGGAATTGTCCAAGCAGGTTGGTAGAAGCCGGGAGATTGTCAGATATTTATTTTAAAACTATTTATCTGGGCTTCATGAAAAGCAATAGTGAGTTTTTGGCTGAGGTTGCAGTCTTTATCAGTACATCCTGTTTAGCTGATTTTATTATTTTTTTTTTAAGTAGTTCAGCCTCAATAGGAACGTATTTGCTGGAATTTATCCAATCGCAAAGTTGCCTTTCGGATTAAATCACAGCGTGGTACCTGGCAAGTGAAGCAGAGCCTCTCTGGGGAACAGGAATTCAGAAATCCGGGGTTGGTTCTGAATTTAGAAACATGGATTGACCCGCTTAGTGTTCGTGGAAAACAAATATTATCAACTCTTCCGCAGATGCTCTCTCATCTGATGCGCTTCCATCCCTAACGCTTCCGACCCTCGCTCCGTCATCACTAAGAGACCTGACCGGTTTGAGAAAAAGCTGTGATCTTTTGTGGAACGGAGAGGTGAAGTTAACGATAGCTGCACTTGCCCGTGTTGGAATGGGAAATGTTGCAGTCACAGACGTAAACCATCACAATATGAAAGGGGTGGTTCTGTAAATACGCTGGATAGTTAAGGACAGGTCTACTTAGAGACGAGATGCGGTGGCCGTTGCTGGGCTGTACTTGTGCGTGTAAATCACGGTGGTGTCTGGTGTGGGGCACATTGTTACTTGGGAAGTGTAGGTATAAGAGAGAGATTTAAAGCGTGGCCAGAAAAGGGTAACGGAGCTGGGGAAGGGTCTAGAGCAGAGTCTGGTGAGGAGTCACTGAAGGAGTGGGGCTTGTTCAGCCTGGAGCAAAGGAGGCTCAGGGGAGACCTTCTGGCTCTCCACAGCTCCCTGACATTCAGGAGCTTGGAGTTGGGGGGGTCGGGCTCTGCTCCCAAGGAACAAATGACAGGACAAGAGGAAGCGGCCTCCAGTTGACCCAGGGGGGATTTAAGTTGGAGCTGAGGAACAATTTCTTCCCCTCCAGGGTTGTCCAGGCCTGGCCCAGGCTGCCCAGGGCAGGGCTGGAGTCCCCCTGATCCCTGGAGGGGTTTCCAAGGCGTGGAGCTGTGGTGCTGAGGGACAGGGCTCAGTGGTGCCCTGGCAGGGATGGGGCAATGGTTGGACTCAAAAGTCTCTGCCAACCAAAACCATTCAAAGACTCCACGACTCCCGTGTCATCCTGTGCTGGGAGGAGAAGTCCGTGTGGAGCAGCCTCCCTGGTAAGGGGCTGCCCGGAGCTGCTGCAGCCCCCAGAGCTACCTGCTGGGTTGGGAGGGGGTGCTGGGGCGGTCAGCACAGCAGCAGCAGCCGCTGGGACATTCGCTGCCGTCACTAGCGAGTGAACAATCGAGCAATGCCGGCTCTCATGGCTTTAGTGCAAAATACAGCACCGCGTTCGGCCGCTTGTCTGCTCGGAAGCTTGTTTCAACGTGCAAGAACGAGCAGATGTAGAAACATGTTCCCGAGCTTTTGTCGAGCTTCTGTTTCCTTTTCTGAGCTCTTTTCCAAAATCCCAAAAGAGGTTGCTGCTCGGTGTCTTGCCAGGCAGCGACAGCCTCGGCGCCTTTGAGGTCACAGAATATTTGAAGCGTGTTTTTTTCGGATGTTTTCGTACAAGGGAAGGAGTCGCATGAGGAAAAAAAAAATCAATCTCCAATGAAACAAATTATAGCTCTTTGGTGGGAACCACGGGGGAAAAAAATTGCTTGTCGAAATTATTCTTAGTATCACTAGTATTATGTAATTGTAATGATATCATATAGAATGATATAATATTTCAGGCAAAAATACTGATTATATAAAGACTTGGAGTTCGACTCCATGTCGTAGCAAATCGATTTTGCTGCCAACTCAAGCCCCTGTAGTGTAGAAAAGCAAATATCCAGTGAAAGTTACGACGAAAGTGACATGAGTTTGGCTAAATGTTGCTATTTGACAAACAGACAGTAAATATTTGCATCCTGATTGTTTGTCTTCCTATGGAGAGTTTGAGAGGCTTATTTAAAGGCCTACAAACCCTTCTGATGGGAAGCGAAAGGCGTCCATCTGCAGATTCAGGGTCAGCCATACGGTGTTTCTTCTAAAATCCTCTTGCTATAAAGCAGATAACAAAAAGAGGAACGCAGAACGGCAAAGGTTTCAAAATTCTGTATGTTTATCTGTGTTTTGGGGCCCCCAGATGGTAATCTTTTTTTCCTTGGAAAAAAAAAAAAAAAAAAAAAAGAAAAAGCAGAGGCATTAAAAAAGTAAAAATTGGATGTGCTGTGAGAAATGACTTCTAATTACCGGCCTGTGTTTTTCTGGCAACTGAAATCTCGTTGCTTATTAGTGACTCTGTTGCTGTTAGGGAGCTACGATTACGCAGCATCGTTAACTCAACGTCGTTAGTAATTTCCTCTGGTCCTACTACAGCCACACACGTTACTTTGGGCCAAAAGAGAGGCAGAGTCTGTTAGAAACAGATAAGGGTTTAATTCAAACCAGGAGCGTTTCCTAATAGGGAGCCCTGCGAGGGCTGTTGCTGTTCATCACCCACTACCTCCCGCAGCTCCCGCAGCTCCCGCTCCCTTCCCTGGGCTCTTGAAACCGTGAGGAGACCATGAACTGGAAAAATTCACATCCAAGCGTTTCTACGGTAATAAAAATATTCCACTCTGGCAGCAGAAAGAGGAAGGAAATCTTAGAATGCTTTGGGGTACCCAAAACCTTGGAAGCTCAGCCCAGATTTTTATTCAGACCAGCTGAGAGCCTTGAACCTCTGGAACTGGAGGAAAATCCGCCAAGATTTTCTCGTGGGAGATTTGGGGCTTGCTAGTACCACGAGTACTTACCCCTCAGAACCGTTGCTCGTCTGTTACTGTGATTTACTTCCCAAGTTCTGGTTTTCAGCAGAAACTACCGAGGAGGAAATATGTCTGCTCCTCCAACACACCAGAGCCTCTCAGAAGTATTTTCCATGCAGCTGATGCTAAAAATAGCTTCATGGGTTGTCTTTGCTAAAACTCCCGTGCCATCCTTTACAGTTCAGGATCCCTCCCCGTACCGAATCCGGTAACCTCCGGCCTTTTGGAGAAGAAAAAAGAAAAATTTGTGAGGGAAGGACCCCAGGGGGGAACGTGTGCTTATTATGTCGGTGGTGATTTTAATTTCTTTGCCTAGTTTCTCCGAGAGATTTACCAAAGCTCTCTTTTCGAGGGGGGTCTACGTAGCGGTGAGTAACCCTGTAGCAGCTGCTCCAAGCCCACACACGTGATTCCTTTTCCTTACCTTCACAGCTTATGGAACACATCCCTCGTGCCTTTAGGAGCTTGGTGCCAACTGCTTTGCTCGCTGCCCAGCAGCGTTTTCGGAGGAGAAAGGCTGGCACAATCTGGTGGGCTCCAACTGAACGTAAAGGTTGTACAATTAACAAGCTTTAGAGCTCTCTGCGTAAGGATTTTCTAGTATCAGATCATCCTAAGGGAACCAAAATCAGCTCAGGAGGTATCTGCTAAGGTTATGTCGACTTTTACATGCCCGTGACTAACCCCCTCTTGCGTGGGCAGGTCAATGATAAGAGTAGAGCTAACGGATGTCTGCGCTGACGGTGTGAACTTGCACGGCCTCAGGTTGTTGCCGTTGGGAACCTACCTGACATACAACAGCTGGTCTTCAGGAAATGCGTTTTCAATCTGTATGAGAACCGTTGGGGCATTCCCGTGCCCACAGCTCACCCTCCTGCCAAAACCAGCAGGCCCTTAACTGTGAAGTGTGGTACCGTCTGGGTCAGCAGGGGAAAGCTCATGAAACTGGAGGCGGGGGAAAGATCCACGGTTGGGAGTTCAGGTATTTGCATGTTTGTGCTGCTTCCTCTCAGCAGACCAGAGGAGTTCCCATCCGTTACGCGGCGTTGCTCACCAGCATCGGGGTGCACGTCGTGCCTCTCCGCGCATGTTAAGCTAAAGTGGGCACCGGGAAGGCGGGGAGGAAGAACATGAGGCTGCTGCACCCTCCACGTGACGCTTGCAAAGTGAAGGACAAGCATTTTCGTGCCGACTGGAACACAAAAAAGTAACGAACTCCACGGGGGATTCCTGAGGCTGGAAAACACCCTCCTAACAAATCCGAGCAACCTCCACTGTGTTCTTGTTCGTCAACATTTGCTTCATAAGGCTTTGCTTCCCCTTTCACTTTGTCTGGGTAGAGAGCAGCAAAGGTTTCAGCAAAGAGGTCTTAATCACATTTTAAAACTAGGAGTAACCTGACAAGAATGAGGTCAGACTGCTGAGAGTTCCAAATGGGGCTGGTGCACAGATCAAACCATACAAAAGCAGAAGACTAAGCAAGTCAACGGGAGCACAAGTCTTCTGAGGAGCTGCTGAAGGAACTGGGGGTTTTTAGCCTGAGAAAAGGAGGCTCTGGGGAGACCTTCTACCCATGCTCTGAAGGACAGGACCGTGCTAGAAATGGGATGGTTAGGTTAGCGGGTCTTTGCATCTCCAGAAATTCTGCAAAGCTGGGAACATCATGCTGGGCTGGTGAGGTGGAGGCCTGTCAGGTGATGTGTAGGACAAACGAGGTGTCTTACAGGCGTGAGAGCAGGGCTGGGTGTGTGCCCAAGATGTAAACTGTTCAGAGAGAAAAAAAAAAAAAAGAGTTCAATGACATCAACTAACAGCAAGAGATCAACAGCAACAGTCGTGTTTAAGGTCTGCCTTGGGTGGCTCCTGTCTGGTAAAGGACTCCAAGTCCAAGGAGAGTGATTCATGGGAGAAAACAAGGTCATGAAATAATCATTTTATTCCGTGAAGATCAGAAACAGCACCAGCAGCACCAACGAATCGAAGCATCTACCACAAGAATTTCACTGGTTGATTGGAATAATCATGGAATGGTTTGAGTGGAAGGGACCTTTCAAGATCATCTGATGCAACCCCCCCTGCGCCCAGCGGTGAGCAGGGACATCTGCAACTAGAGCCTGGCCAACCTCACCTGGAATGTTTCAATTAATGAAAAGGCACAAGAAGGTTTTCCTCCTATCACCACTTTCCATGATTCTAACAGAGCAAGATAAAGTCTTGGGAGCTGGTTTAGTTTCCCTATCCAAAGGCAGAGGTGCCGGGGGGTGTAGGATAGGTGAAGCTAGAACAGCTTTATCTCAGCCCTTCCTGAGAAACATTCGCTAAAGATAATCCCATTTGGGTGGCCTTTTTTTGCTTATAAAGCTCTTTGATGGCTCACCAATCTTGCGCTAAGTGCCTAACTGCTCTTGGACCCCTCTGAAGCCAACAACAGCCACTTCCAAACACCAAGGTTGCACCTTCCTGTGGATCTGGAGAGAGCTGCAGCTGAAGACCTGTATAGTACAGCCAGTTGTAGGAGAGCTGGGAAGAGGCACGGAAAGGAGCTGTGGAGTCCCCCGAGAAGGTGGAGCTGGTCTTCTGAAAGCGGTGGGAGGGAGCTGAGCGGGAGCCAACGGGGCTGCGTGTCAGACCTGGGGCCCCCATCCCATCCTGGAGAGCGCTGTCCCGTGCTTGCATCCCACAAGGACTGTTAAATGCAGCCGTGTGTTGGAAGGAATGAGTAAGTCTTGACTGTTACAGGCAGCTCATTAGGAGAGAGGAGTCAAGATTTACTTGGCAATGACCATTCGTTGGCCTGGCTGGTTTTTGCAGTCACTGCTTCTCCTTTTGACCGTTTCTCCAGTACCTCTGTATTTAGGTTGTCTCCTTTTTTTTTTTTCATATTTTCTCTTTCAAATTTGTCTTTCACTCATTCGCTGCTGGTTTTTTCTCTGACACCTGGATAGAAAATGCAGCGTAATAATATCTTAATTACTTCTGCAGTTCTGCCACGTGTCGAGCAGAAGCTTCCTTCATGTTCTGGGATGACACAATGGTTAAGCTACATCCTATTTTTCTTCCTTTTTTTTTTTTTTCTCTTATTTTCTCACTTTTTTTTAGCTTCTCACCTATTTAATTTTCTATCCCTAATGTGGATTATATCAAACTACCAATTTCTTAAATGGTATTTCTGAAGCTGGGGGGTCGGTTGCCTGAAGGGATTTGACTGAAGTTGTTGTTTCCAACCATATGTGATCAGATAGAGGATTAATGAACTAGGAGAAGGGGAGTTTGTTGCCCTTGAGTCAAGCTAAATTTATGCCCCACCCCGTATTACAGTTGTGCTCGGAGTGGCAAAACACAACCATCAGTTGCACTACTCCTGAATCCACCGGTACCACAGCTCCTGTCTCTTCAGCAGGGCTTAAATCTGAGCTTTAATTAGAAAAAAAACCCCAAAACCAAAACCAACCAAACCACCAATCCCAGGCAAACATTCCACATTGTTTCAGTTTTTTGCAGAGAAATCAGGCCCACGTGAAGCGCATTCCCCACAGACACATCTTGCAGACGACTTCCCACGCACACCGGGCACCTTTAGCTGAGATATCTCATTAAGGAGCCAGATCACAACCTTCCTACCCACCCTTGAGGAAATGAGTGTCCCACAAATGATCCCAGAAATGTCTTTCATTTGATTGTAACTTTTTATTTTGACAGCTTTAAAAATGGAAAGCTTTGAGGATCTGTCTGGGAGATTCAGAAGAAAGCTTTTGAGATGGGGGTGGTGCTTCTGTCTTCAAAACTGAAGAGTATGTTCTGAGGGTCCTCCAGGTGTAGAACATCCCAACGAGTAGTGGAAGAGAGAAAAAGTTCAGAATTGGCTTCTTAAAAAGTCTAATTTCAGACTAAAAGCAAAGTTTCTTATTTCTCCTCCTCCCTGAAAGCAGTGGAAGAACTCCTGACAGTCCCACCATCCCCCTGCCAGTCAAACCACAGCTAATCCCCCTTTGCTTTGGGCTCTGACGGAGCCTTTGAGCCAGAGCTGGACTCTACACTTTCTCATTTCAGGCGGGGTTATTGGGTTTGGGGCTTTTTCTTCTGGGTTTTTGGTGTTTTTTTTCGGTTTTCTGTGCTTTGATGAAACACTTTGGGTTTGGGTTTTTTTTTTTCTGTTTATCCTTCGTAAGCAGAACCCAGATGTTCCCCAAATCTGTCAGTGATTCTCAGGTTCCTCTTCCACATCGGTATCAACCCCATCTCCGTGTTTCCCAGGACATCTCAGCAGCTTTGCATCAAGATAAAATACATTTTAAGCCACAGCTAACAACAAAAACTGCATCATTGTGGAAAGCTGCATCTCATAAATTCGTGGTGCAATTATTATTTATTTTTTTTTCTGAGAATTATCGTACAGTTAAAAAAGAAACCACTGGTTTGTGGTCAAGACAGGTAGAGTGGTGGCGGACTTGTCTGAGTTTTACTTAATTGCATGAAGAGTCAAGGTGCAAAGATCAGCCACGGTGATGCCTTTTGCCTGGTTGCTGGAGAGAGGAGGAATATCTGGAAGGAGTCACTGTAGCAGGGATGTCGAGTTAGCTTGATTAACATGTATTTATTAAATTGCCGCCGAGCAGAAGACATCAGGCTTCATTAAAAGCAATATCCTGCCTTTTGTCAGCGGCCTCGGCAGATGCTGCGGAGGAAGGAAAGAGGTGCCGTCCACAGAGCCAGATGGGCGCGTTAGAGCGGGAGGGGAACTCCAGCGAGGGCACGTGAGGGGCTGTTACCACTCCGTGTAACTGCTCTTACTCACCCCAGCTCGGCCGTGGGTCCTGTGTGCGCAGGCAGCTCAGGCAAGGAGGCCTGTGGCCTGACAGATGCTGCCAGGGGAGAGGTGGAAAAACAGGGATAAAGCACGTCCTGAGCAGCCGCAGAATCCCAGCCTGGTGGGGGTTAGAAGATCCCTCTGGAGCTCACCTGGTGCCCCAACCCAACCCTGCTCCAGCAGGGTCACCCAGAGCAGGGGCCCAGCAGTGCAGGGTCCAGGTGCCTTTGGAATCTCTCCAGAGAAGGAGACTCCCCAAGCTCTCTGGGCAGCCTGGGCCAGGCTCCAACCCCCTCCCACCAAAGAAGTTTCTCCTCCTGCTCCTAGGGAACCTCCTGGGTTCTAGTTGGTGCCCATTTCTCCTTGTCCTAAAGGGCTTGTCCATGGAGTAGCTTGCAGGAGGAGAAGGGGGTGACCACGTCCAGTCTGACTTGGGCACGGCCACCCCTGAACAGCAGCCCGGGCACTGCAGAGCAGTGAGAAGGAAACAGGGCAGATTTCTCGTGAAGTCAGACCAAAGCTGCAAGCAGGAAATGTTTGTTGTTTGCTGGCAATGTGGTTTCTTGTTAAAACTGGCGAAAGTCATTAATCCTGTTCTCGTGGGGAGTAAATGGGTAACAGCAACAAAATACATTTTTCCTTCCTAGAACACAGATTAAAGCCATGGCAGGAGTGAGAGGAGCTCTGCAGCTGAGGGAACTCGTTTTTCTGTCCTCATTCAATCTTTTCTGTTGAGAAAAGATTACCAAGAGATAAAGGGAAGGCATTTAAATCCTATCATGGTGCTGTTTCAACATGACTCTTTTCACATTAAGGTGTGAACTCATCAGCCTCTTCCATTACAGCTGTATGTTGAAAACTATATGGTTAAGCCCAAAACTCAGTGACATTTCATCTCACAGCTACTCCTTCAGGCATAACTTTCATCTGAAACTGGCCCAGAGCAGTACAGGGCCGCTTTCTGCTCGTGTAGGCTGGGGCTAGACCCACAGGAAAGGGTTGTCCAGGCCTGGCCCGGGCTGCCCAGGGCAGGGCTGGAGTCCCCCTGATCCCTGGAGGGGTTTCCAAGCTGTGGAGATGTGGTGCTGAGGGACAGGGCTCAGTGGTGCCCTGGCAGGGATGGGTTCACGGTTGAACTCAGTCGTCTTGAAGGTCCCTTCCAACCAAAATCATCCTATTATGGCTCTGTGATTCTATGTTTGGATACCTAAGCAACTGCAGAGACTTGTGTACTGCTTACAGGTTTCTCCTCCAGCCCTGAAAAAGGTGGACTCCTCTGGAGAGTGGGTGTCGTGAGCAGGGAGCTGAGAGGAGAGGCTGAGAATATGGGTACGTGATGGTTCCCACCCTCGTTTGCCTCAATGACTCTTGAATTATTGGCTGCACATGTGGAAGAGCCGAGAAAGGCAGGGTGGAAAGGCCCCCTCCCTTTTTACAAGAAATAATTGATGCAGTGGTGAGGACAGTCTTCCTTGAGGTGCGTGACATGGGTAGGAACCCACCTTGAAGGCCAGCGCTGAGCCGAGTAGGTCCTCCAGCCGCGTAGAAATGCCCAGGGGCAGCAGCCGCACCACCACAACCACCAGACGCTCGGTTTCCGTTGGGTTATTTTTAAGCACCGCTGCAGCTGCGTTTTGCGAGGAACCTGGTCCTGCCAGAATCACCCAGAATTGCTGTGGCTGGAAAAGACCTTTGAGATCATCAAGTCCAACTGTTAGAACCGTCAGGGTACGCGTGCCTCGAGCACAGGGGCTGGGTGACCTGGGTTGTCCGAGAGACTTGAAGGAATAGCTCTTTCCTGGATTCCTGCTGGATTGAGGCAGAATTTGGTGTTGACCAGCTCCAGACAGGGCAGCTCCAGGCCACAGGGCTCAGCTCCAGGCACCTTCTGCGGCACAGGTGGAAATGCAAAGTGTCTGAAGCCCTTGGGTACATTCAGGGCAGCGGTGGGTGCCTGTGACTGTGGTTTTGGTACCTCTGTCTTAAGCAAAACCACTTTTAAGAACCCGAAACCCATCGTTCAACCTCAGCTGGCGTGTTTGGGAGCGCGCTTGCTGATGGAAAGCTGATCCACCAGGGAAGACAGTCCAAAGGTTTCCCCCATGTACAAAGCTTCCCAAAGAATGCTTTGAGGAAAAAATGCTTTTTTTTTTTCTCAGCCTGTTTCTTGGCAAGAGGGTAAACTTGGGTGAAAGACTGGTGGTACTGGAACTCTGGCCACGCAGCTGCGTGATGTGCAGCGCCCACCTGGCTGAATTCACTGAGCTTTCACATTCATTCACGAGATTTTCACAGCCTGCTTTGGAACCAGCTGCCCTCTTGTATGAATTTCACCTGTACTCCCCGCGACTTGTCCGGATTTGTCTGTCTGAAGCGTGACTGCCCCGGCCAGCGTCCAAACCACCTCTGGCCTGTTGGATAACCCACAGTGCGCAAAACCCCACGTCTGCGGTCGCTTCACCCTCGGACCGTTTAGCTCCAGCCCTGAGCGGTGTGGTTTCAGTAGCCCAGCTCTTGCATGAGCTGTCTGGACGTTGATGTAGCTTTGTGGGTGGCTTTCTTGCCCACGCTGTTCCGTGCAGCTGCAGCTAGGCTCTTCTTAGCTCCCCAGGCAGCAGGTCTGAAGGCCCCCGAGCTGTCAGATGAACCATAGACAGATGTCTGTGTATTTATAGAACTTCCCTGATTAATTATTTGAGGGCCTCGTGACCTTTAATGTGTTCAGCCTACTAGGAAAGGTGCTGGTTGACAGAAAGAGGAGGAAGAAAGAGCAAGGGCTAAGATAAAAAGCTTCTGATTTCTCGTGGTGGTCTTGGTCCCTTTAGCCACAGCTCTTTGTGTCAGTGTTGATTTGGCTCTGCCTTTATAGCCACCTGCCCTAAAGAGAGATCTCTGTGTCCTCAGACCCCTGGAGCTGTTCAGATGGAGAATAAAAGCCTGAGAGGGGATCTGACCAATGCCCATCAACAGCTAAAGAGCAGGGGGCAAGAGGATGGGGCCAATCTCAAATGACTCCCTTCCGAAATAGCAGCTGGTTCTCAAGCCATTCACTGTCCCTTCTAGAGGAGGAGGCAGCCTTGTGTGTGCCTCCATCTCACACCAGCCTCACAGCTCTTTTAGAAGTCCTTTGGCTCTTGGCTCTTGCCAAAGCTCAGACCTGGACTGACAAGAGCACGTTCCCGCGCCGCATTCAGTGGTTACGATGGTGGTGAAGAGAGGAAAGGGGCCTCTTCTGTGCACACAGGGCATTGGGTTCCTGGAAAAGGAAGAAGGTTTTTTAGGGGGCTGCTGAAAGGAAGCTGGGGGGAGAGCGACTCAAGGTCTTCTTGTAGAAAAGTCTGGAAGGCTGCAGGGCTCACAACAACCCCCTTAGCAGTGATGTTTGGCAGCTGCTCCACCCAGTCACTACATCTTTGCTGATGTCAATGCCCCTTAACACCCCTGAGCAGACCCACCTGGCTCCCCACACCTGCCCACGGCTCTATTTAAGCTCAGGGTGGGGTCCTGAACCACACCTTCACCAGTGTGGGCATGCCCAGCTCTGGCCCTGCCTCCAGCATGGACCTCAGCCCTGCAGGTAACTTGTCCCTGAGGTGGACCTTTGGATGCATGCTGTAGTTTGTTTTCAGCCTGGGCTTTGACCCCAGCTCTTGGGGGGAGAGCTTTGGAGCTGTGTTGCAGCCTGGTCTCCAGCCCCCTCTCTGGCTCTGCTTCCCTTTTCTCCTGCCTGGAATGCTTGGGTGGATACTGCACCTAGCTTGGTGCTTGTCAAGGCTGGAGTTGCTGATGGGATGAGCTACTTCTCCTGGATGAGAGGGGGTGCACTCTCAGTGGGTGAGGGCACTGCCTGTGCTGGGATCACCCTTGGCTCTCAGCTTTAGGGAGCAGCCCTCAATTTGTGCTCCCTGATGGTCTCCACTTCAGTCTGGAATTGTACATAATTATCTGAGAATGGCTGGCTCCTCTCAAAGGAGTTGGGGTGAAGAAAGGAGCTGTAGGCTTCACTAGGTCAATGTTAGAGTGGCTAACTTTAGGCTTTAGAGTGGATGCAACTTGGTAAGCTCTTGGTGCTTCCTGGATGTTCTTGGGGGAAAAGTAAAATCTCTTTAAATGGGCCCTGGAGCAACCAGTATCCTGCGCCTGGGCTGAGCTCAGGAGGAGCACTGGGCCCAGGGATTGTTTTTGATTTATCATAGAATGGCTTGAGTTGGAGGGGACCTTGAAGATCATCTTGTTCCAACTCCCCTGCCATGGGCAGGGACACCTCCCATTAGACCAGGGTGCTCAGAGCCTCATCCAGTTTGGTCTGAAATGCTTTTTGTGTTGGAGCTCTGAGAGCTCTTGCCTTCAGGAGGGTATCTGCTGGGTTCAGCCTCTCCAGAGAGGCTGGAAGAGCCTTACTGGGGCCCAGGAGAGCCCTGTGCTCTGAGCTGCTCATACTGGGCTCCTCCTTTAGGTGCTGAGAAGAGCTGGGTAGGGTTGGGGTGTGATTGTTTTACATACCTGTTGGAGGGAGAAGCTAAACTTTTGTTATTTTAAGTGCCTGTTTTTCTCCAGTGACTAAAGGGAAGTCAAGATGACTAATTAGCACCTAAGATTATGCAAGTTGTGTCCCTTAGTAACAAAAAGGTTGAGATCAGATGTGCCCTACGGAGGGCAGGCACAAGTATGAGAACCTGTAGCAGGTCATCTTGGGATTTAATCTCCTAAATTTCCCTTAGATGAGCAGCCCCAAATCCTTTTTGGACCTAGCCTGGGACACCTGGTGTAAAGGTCAGAGCAGGAACTGGGCCCCCTTCTCCAAGCCAGTGCCTCTCCAGCTGCTGAGCTGCTTTTTCTTCCTTTCAACTGAGAAACCACTGCTGATGGGGCTGTGTAGTTCCCCTTCTTCCTCACCAGCCTCTGTGACCCGTTTGTTGCTCTCTGGCAGATGTGGCTGTGGAATTAACTTTGATTTCAGCCAATTTTATTTAGAAGGTAAATAGCTTCGTAACCCTGCCTTAGTAGTTTCGTGGGTTTACTTGCAATCTCAAGCCTATTTTTCAGCTTCAAGCTCTGGATAAAGGGCTTTTCCCTTGCTGAAAATGTGCCTTCAGAGCAGGAAGGAACTTGACTTTGTGAAGATTTATGTCCCTTTTCACCTAATTACGTGACTATTTGTAACAATAAGCTTCAGTTCCCCTTCAGATAGTAAAATTTCTGTAAGAAGTTCTTTGCCCCAGGCCATAAAGTGTCTGCTACTGAAACACAATGAGATGAAGAACACAATGAGATGAAGGAATTTTTACCTATAAAACATTGAAAAATGTATTTTTTTATGAATTGCTTGTGCTGAAGTCTGAGGATGTGGAGTTGGAACTACAATGGATGTGGAGCAATACAAGAAAAAGTCAATTTCTAAAACACTGGAGGCCATTTAAAAGGAGCTTTAGATGTTTTGTTTGAAATGAAAACAAGAGAGAAAACCTTCCTGCAGGTGTAAGGAAAGCAGAAGGTTATTTCACTGCTACTGAGAAAATTTGAAATGGAGAGAAGATATTTCTCCAAAACAGACCCTCAAGAAGTTTTGATACAAAGCACTTTAACCACTTTTAGCCTGATGGCTGTTTCCATCAAATGGAACTTTATTGTGGTGGTGAATCCATGCCTGAAAAATTCACCTCAGCAAGCACTTCATCTTCCTGTTGCTTGGGTCCCCCTTAATTCTCACTCTGTGCAGCTGCTTCTTGTTCAACTCGAGTTGAAAACAGAGCTAGATGGGCACCGACAGGGTCTCCGTGCTGCTGGTGCCAAGCAGGTCCTCTGTGCTGCGCAGGTCTCCACCCCTGGGGATGTCCTGCATGAAATGGTGGCCAGTGGTTGTTTTTCATCAGATCTTCTCCTCAAGAGTTTCCCATAATGTTTTTTTTTTTGTGGGGTGTTGTGTGTTTATCTCTGGTGTAGGAGGGCCCAAAAGAAGCAGTATCGGGGAAGCCTGAAGTCATGTCACTCATCCTCCCCAAGGGGCAGGGGGATGAGGGGGCAGCAGGTCCCCTCTGGCCCCAGATGGCATCTCCTCTGTCCCCAGATGGCTTCCCCCCAGGTGCCGTAAGCACCGGTACGGAACATTTCACCTTCACGCTGCCATGAGCTGGCAGCAGCCCTGCTCCCCTGAGGGGAGCTGGGTCAGGCTGGAAGGGCCAGTGGCCATCTCAGCAATGCCATCTCGGCAGAGGGGAAGCAGCTGGGGCCAGAGCACAGGACAGCCTCTGATTTTCATCCATCTGCACAAGCGTAACAACCCTGGGCATTGCTCCTGCCCTCTGTTCGGCCCGAGAGTAAAGAAGTCCTGCTTCCTCACTCTCACCTGGCTCTTCCTCCCATGTCCTCCCTCCTTCAGCCCTTGTAAAGTCCTCCCTCTGTTCTGATTTATTTCTTTCTCACCAGCAGTCTTGTCTCCTTGTCCTCCTCAGTTCTGGAGACCATTTTTTGATGCAGGCAGATCACCTTCTTTATCTTCACATCTTACCTCCCACATGTGTTTCCACTACTATTTGTGCCAACCTGGCTCTCAATTACCTGCTGCGTTTTCTTTACCTCTCCTACTTCTTTTACAGTCTCTGAAATCTTTACTGTGTCTCTAGAAAAGTCTTGATCCCTCAAAAGTTCCTCAGATGTCAATCCTTCAGGCACTACTCCTGCCGTCCACAACATCCCTTTTCACCTCTCACTTCTGCTTCTCACCCCGCACCTTTTCTCCTCCACCTCCTGGATCTTCTTTCAGCCAACTGCTATGTGCCCAGGAGCAGCTGATGTTCGGTGGTGGCTTGAAGCTCATGCAAAGCAGAGGTGTTCTCACCACCCACCTCACCCAGCTGCTTAGCTCAGTCCCTTCTCTTTCCCTGTGTTTCTCTTTCTGAACAGATGATGGCACCACAGGCTTTGAGCATTAATTAAATAGTTAATTTTGAGAAGAACCGAATGCAAATTGAGGCTTATTCTTCCCCTTTAATTCGGTTTTGCTCTTATTGCTCACATTGTTGAAAGTTCTCCTGGTCTTGTGTCCTGTTGCTTTGAATCACAACGGGCTTTGTGCAAGGTGGTGCTTCCCTTGTGCAGGCAACACAGGTTTGGAGATTTTTGGAATCCTAGACTGATTAAGGTGGGAAAAGACCTCTAAGATCACCAAGTCCAACTGTCAGCCCAATGTTATTGTGACCACTAAACCACGTCTTGAACCGTTTGACGAATGGATCTGCCTGTAGGTCAGGAAAGTGCAACGGGAAAAGCCATTTCTGGCAACAAAGATTTCATCAAAGGAATCGGGCGGTGGTGGAATGAAGGTGGCAACTCAGAGGACCTTCCGAAGCAGTTGTAGGGGAAGAAGCTCTTGCTGTGAATATGGGATGTGAGGATTTGGAGTGCCTTGGGCTACCTTGGACAAACATCTTTTAGATGAGCCGGTTTTGAAGGGCTCTCTTGAATTTCTTTTTTCCTTCTTTACCTGTGGGGGTCACACAGGTGGTGACAACGCTTTTCCTCCAAAGATACCCTCAATTTTCTGTCAGTAGATGAATTTATGGAAGGCAACTCTCCTTCTGATGTATTTTCCTCATTCTGGTGAGGTTCTAATTCCACCCGTGTCCCACGGCTGCCCTCTGGTGTCGCCGGGCTCTGTACCAGGCTGGCCCGTTGCCAGCTCTCTGGTTGTCATTAAGCAGATTTGCAAACAAATTTTTGTTGCTTTGAGTTGCTGCGTCTTGTTTCCTGCTGCTTTTGCCATTACTGCATTTGAGGGTGTGATCCAGGACCAGATTTAAATTATCAGCCTCTAATACAGATATAAAACCAGATGTTTTTTTCCCTAAAAGGTAATTTCCTAGCTAAATATTTCACTTTCTGCACCTCTCTTGCCTTGATGCACCCTCTGATTTGACCTCTCTTGTTGTGTTTGACGTAAATAACTCTCCTATCTGACACAATGAGAACTTCACACAGGAAAACCACAAGAAATGGTTTTTTCTCTCTTTTTGCAGCAACCAAACCCATCTGTACCTGTTCCCTTGTGCAGGACAATGTGTTTGGTCCAGCAAGCCAGGAAATCAAACTAAGTAATTTGGGAGCACCTGGTAATCCCTCTTTCAAGATTTTTCTGGCACCAGTGGTGATGGTGAGGTGGTCAGGGATGCTCTGGAGCAGGCTGCTGTGCTGACCACAGAGATTCAGGTTCAACTGGAGTCTGGATAGAACGCTGACGAGGAGGAGAACAACCCTATGGCACAGCCACAGAATTGAGCAGTGAATAAATGAATAAATAACGCTTTCTAGAAGAAATGTGTGTGTGTGTGAGACCCCGAGTGGATTTAAAATATGCCAAATCCCCAGTCCAAGAGAGTATTCTTGAAAGGGATGGTTGTGGATGCCTTCTGTGGGTTCAGGAAGCTCAGAGTGCTGTAGAGGGAACCAGTTTGTTGCACAGGGATGATGTGCCTTGGGCAGCTTCCCATGTGCAAAGGCAGAGAAGAAAAGAACAGGCTATTCCTGGGATTTTTTTTAAGCACTGGAGAACTGACCGTGCGGATACGATCGTTTGTCATTGGCAGATGTTCTCCTTGTAGGCAGAACTCGGATAATTAGATCTGTAAAATTGAGGAGCATCCTTTACCTCTTTGAAGGGCCAGGTTTTTACAAAGACTATCTTAAAAATGACAGACCAGCAGAGTTCTGAGAGGTGTCCTTTGGGAGGAGGCAGGAATTTGTGTGTGCTGCGTGCTGCTTTGGGGAGAGGCAGCTGAAGACCTCAGGATGTTGGAAGCAAGTCTTAGGAAAGCGTTTTCCACCCTGAAGAGGTTGGTTAATTGAAGAGGCCTAATGACAGTAAGTGCAAAACTACAGTCCTTCCCAGACGTTTCCTGCAGAGTGTATTGACACAGCGTTCCTGCAGCGGGATGATCCGGAGAGGAGATGGGCGCTTCTGCCTTCTGGGAATTAAGACAAACAAAGCATCCGTGCTCCCACGTAGCTTTGGCCAACTTCCACATCTCACTGGTGGGAAAACATTAATTGAAACTTGCCAAAAACTTCTTACTGCCATCTCTAAAAGGGGTCTCGGCAACAGTCCTCCCCTCAACTGCTAAGGCTTGGTATTTTTTCATCCGTAAATGAAACATGATCGTGGGCCCAGGTTAGAGAAGATGATTTGCAGTAAAGCAGAAGATTTATCCCTGAAAATCCCACGTTTTCCAAACCAGGAATTGGTGCATATCTCATCTGGAGAGCGCAGCACACCCCTCCTTCTGGCTTTCTTGGCTTATTCTTCCCAAGCTCTTACACCGGCGCGCAGTCACCTCTGTAGGAGAAAACAGGATGAGCTGGTGGTGTGGATCTTTTCTGAGCTGACGAACTTTGCTGTAGGAGCTGATGACATCAGTGATGCTGGACCTTGGAGTCTCTACCCTTTGTAGGTTCAGCACATGATAGATGTGGGCTATAAAAAAGTGACTCATGCAGGTTTAACTTCTCTTCCCGTTCGTATTTTATGTTCTGGGTTTTTCTTTCCTACGTCGCCTCCCTCTCCTCCCCCATTATGTCTCCTTTCCAGTGAGCGCTCTCCTTCCCTCTGGTTCTTACAGATTTCCTTCTGCTTTTCCTCTTGTCATTTCCCCAAGCCCGTCTTGCCCCTTCATGTCTTTCTCTCAGTTGTCCCCATGTCCCTCTTTCCCCTCTCTCTGTCATCCCTTGCATCCTCTATTCCCCTGGGGCCATGGGAGGACTTCATGCTTGAACTCCTCTAGTTTTTAATTAGGTGGAAACAATCAAACCATCTAACCAACCCATGTTAGCTGATCCCAACCTCAGCACTGATACTTAATGCAGGGTAACACATTTCACTGGGTAAAGTTCAAGAGGGACAGGGAAATACTAGAGAGAGTCCAACAGAGGCTACAAAGATGCTGAAGGGACTGGAACATCTCCCCTGTGAGGAAAGGTTGAGAGCCCTGGGGCTGTTCAGTCTGGAGAAGACTGAAGGGGATCTTATTCATGTTTACAAATCTCTGCAGGATGGGGGTCAAGTAGAAGGGCCCAGGTTCTTGTCTCTTGTCAGTGGTGCCCTGGGATAGGATGAGGGGCAGTGGGCACAAACTGGAACCCAGGAGGTTCCACCACAACAGGAGGAGAAACTTCTTTGGTGTGAGGGTGATGGAGCCTGGACCAGACTGCCCAGAGAGGTAGCTGGTGGAGTCTCCTTCTCTGGAGACTTTCCAACCCCCCCTGGATCTGTTGCTGTGTGGCCTGCCCTGGGGGATCCTGCTCTGGCAGGGGGTTGGATTTGATGATCTCCTGAGGTCCCTTCTGTATTCCTACCGTTCTGTGATTCTAAGTCAAGCTAAGAAAGGAGTTAGGTTGAGGAGATGCATTTGAGGAGCACCAGTTACCAGGGAATATCCAGGTGGCTTTCCAAAGGCAAGCAGGGGGATGTGGAGCGGCAGCAGGACTGATTTTTATCTTGAAAACTGACATAAGACTCTAAGCATGGACCTGCCTGGGAGCGGGTGATGTGTCTGTACCTGCGATCTGGCAACCGCCCAAAGACAGGCCGCTAACGACTGCTCTCCATTCCAGGGTCCCTGGCCAGAAAACAGGCAGCAGTGCTGGGATGACCATCACACCTGATCTTGTCTCATCAGCCCTGCAATGTGCAAGGAGTAACATCTACCCACGACACCAGCCAGCGTCACCCCCCGTGGTCACATCCCGCTCCTCGCTGAACTTCGTGACTTCGGATCGGAGGTAAGGAGTCGGCGCCCAGCTGTGGACTGTGCAGACCTCCTTTTCGGGTGTGCTGTGGTTTTATTGTTTTATTGTTTCTGGAAGCTGAAAGGAAAAGAGGTTTCATGTTCTAGAGTCACCCTTTTGAGATGGGATACTCTGCATTTTCGTTTGTCATGGTGTCTAATGAGCCATCCCAGTGACACTTAAGAGAACTGGGGAAGACACGAGGGGCTGCCTCCTTCCCACTGCTAGATTTGACTTAAATATTGAGTGTTTGGAGGAGGAGGATGATGTTGTTGACCTTCAGGCCACAGAAGCACGTGTGCACAAAGCCCCAGTGCTGGTGCAGGTGGTGGTTTGCTGCTTCAGGAGTTTGCAGGCTCTGGGCACGAGGCCTTGGTTGGTTGGTTTGTACAATTCCGTGTCTGGGGGTTTTGTTGTTGGTTTAAGGCAAAACTGTCTGTCTCATTTCCATGGTTAAGGAAAAACAGCCTGGACAAACAGCTCGAGTTGTGCTGCAGAAATACTGTATGTGAGGAACTGGCCTCTTGGCATGACTCTCGAGCTAGGGCTCGCTTCTTCCAAGCCTGTCATAGCTCAGGGCCAGCTCAGCTGAGAGATCTCTAAGACTGGGATGGTTTTTTCCTTTGATTTTGGGGGATGGCTTCGGGAAGGTCTGGACACAGGTCTCTGAAGGTTGTGTTTGGGGTCTGCATCAGTCTGTCTGTGTCACAGCTCCCAGCTGAAGTCACTGCTGGAGGTGAAAGTAGTAAATGAAGGGTGTTCTGAAACAAGTGGTGCAGCAGGCTGGGCAGGTTTTCTCCTTTTCTGTGTATTTCTAAATAAATAGTATAAATGTCAGGCTTCCAGCTAATGCAAAAAATCCAGCTGGTTTAATAGGAGAGTAGTTTGTATCGGTCCTAACACCTGCCTCTTTCTCTGATCAGTGTGACTGTAAGTGAAAACTGCAAAAAACCCCCAAAAAAACAACTAAAAATCGTTCTGTGCAATTGTCCACCGTACACACCCCTGAAAATAAATCCTTCTTGGTTCTCTTGCCTTACACTTTCACCAGAAAGCTTGCCTCTTCCGTTAGGAAGCCGGGGTTTCAGTGATGTGTGGATATATAGGCCACACAGTGAGAGCAAACCAAGAATTTACAGATCCTAAAATGAAGGATTTTCACATTGGGTGAGGTTTTTTCCTTTTAAATAGATCAGGCTTAAAAATAAGTTCTGTCCCTCTAGTGTGTTTGGCATCAGATTCCCTGTAGAAATAATAGTCAAAAGGTATTTAAATAGTGACCTTTCCCCTTTGCCAGCTTTCTCTCCTACCCTGAAGCTAGTTTTTAAAAGAGTTGCTATGGAAATCCAACCTTGCCAGGCCATATGCATAGGATTAGAGCTTGACTATGAATCAAGAAACAAAAGGAGCTGGATGAAAAGTCTTTTTTTTTAATCTGAATACACATCTTCAGCAGTGATCACTTGTAATCAAAATTCCTTCCCTGATTTCCTGCTGGAGACACAAGACTGAAGCCTGGCTGCAGTACAAGAGGAGCTGACATGAACTGAGTGTTCGTTGCTATGGTGCTGGGAATAAATAGCTTTTTTTTTTCAGGATGGTCTCCAGAATACCACTGGAGCTTACTAGCTAGCACGCAGTATTTGAGTTATCTGTGTCCTTTTGTGTTTCAATTTATCCAGTGTTTCCTTAGTTAAAATAGTTTTACATATGGGAATGGGGCTTCCTTCCTCGCTTGCTTTTCGTCCTCCTGGTGTGAAACAGAAGAGTGTGAATTAGAAATCTGCAATCCACCACCAGCTGTTTTTTCCTGAGAAACTAAGTGGCAACCGGGCAGTTTCTCGGATCACTTGTTTTTAGCCAGCTGCATCTTGAGGTCTGGAAGGGTGTGAAACGCTGTGATGCTGAGCTTCGTCATCCCGAAAATGACCGGGGAGGTGGAGGTGTTGGAAGACTTATTCTTCCTTTGTGGTAACCAAGACAAGAGGACTTACTCCCCGGTGTGAGGTTGCAGTTGGACTGTGCTATCTGTGACCTTGAAGCTGCACAATCTGGCTCGGTTTGATAAGCACCTCACAGCTCCGGCTTAGAGGGTGTTATAAAGGCAGGACGTGGAGCTTTCAGCGGCTCCATAAGGTGCCTACGGCCTCTCGCGGAGCCCCTGGCACATTCAGAACTAGCTGGGTGAATTCTTGTGAAGGTGTCCTTTGAACATATCTCTGGAACTTTGTGATGTGGCTCAGCCCATCCAGTGCAATGTCAATGATCCAGAGAGATACCAGGCCCTGTCTCTGGTCTTTGTCCAGAGCAGTCAGGCACAGGCTATTGCAGAAAGAAAACAGGGGGGGAGGGAATACAAGGAATAAAAACATACTTGATATGTTTTCATGAGCAAGCACTGTGGAATATGCTCTTTCGCTTTAAACTCTGCAAGAAAAGGAAGTCAATTTGTCTGTTCCTTGCCTAGAGCCCTCAGGTTTCTTTCTGTAGCAGTCAAGTGAGACAAAGCCAGGAAAAATATATTCTCTTCTAGCCATTGGTCTCGCCCTGCTCCAGCTGCAACCGTTTGTTTAGCTTTAGCAGACGAAATTTTACTGGTGGAGCTCAGAGGATGAAGCTGAGCAGGTTTTATGAGGAACTGCTTCAAATCTGCTGTTACCTATCTCCCCCTGCCAAAATGTTTAGCAAAAGAGCAAGAAAAAGAGGAGTCCAGGGGAGAGGTGTGAAATTAGTACCAGTGATGTCTGCTGAGAAAGTCGCTGCTTACTCAGAGCCCTGCGTGGTGTTTGCTCAGATTTCCTGTTTACAGCCCAGACTGGTGCTGAGCACTGTTACCAGATGATAAAGATAATTTTTAATGGTGAGGCAGTGCAGCTAAGGAGCACTGTGTGTGAATTGTATTGTTTGTGTATCAACTGCTGCTTCTATAGTGGAAACCACTAAGCAGAAGCACTGGGAGCAGAGGCCCTGTCTTTTTTCTTTCTCTTTAGAGCATCCAGAGAGCACCTTTGTCTGAGATTGGGACCCTTCACAGCTCATTTCCTCACCAAATCACTCATCGGGATGGGAATTCTTGCCCTGAATTCTCCCTAGATACAGACAGAAAGATGTAAAGATAGGCAGGGCTGACTTGTGAGAGCTCCCACACAAAGGGCAAGTCATTCTTGAACCAAAGGGTAACTCCAGCTGTAGCCATTAACTCCACTCACCACCAATTTTCTTTGCATACTCAGGAGTTCCTTCCCTACCTCTGAGATAGAAATTTGCTTGTAGCGTTTCCTTTTTTGCTGAGATGTCCTATTTTTTTTTCTGTACCATGATGCTTCGATGTGTACTTTCCTGTAAGCACTACCCATGACTCTGCCTGTGCAGCTCATTTTCCCAGTGCTGGGATTAGGCCACGGACTCCCTGAAATCCAGTTTGGCCGTCCGAAGTTGTCACTCAAGTGACTTTTGGCGCCCGTTCCTCGCAAAGCCCCTCGGTATCCTACACCTCTGTGCACTCCTCGGATAATTATATTTATCTTTGCCTGATTAGGGCTCATCTGCTGTGGACACTCTGCAGATGTTTCTTTATTTAAACCAGACTTTCTGAAGAGGAGGAAAGGAGGGACCCATGTGGAGGAAGGAGGTGTATTTCCTACCCTCGCTGACTCCGAAGCGACTCCGATGCCAGGAAAATGTGCGCGTTGCTCATAATTCTTTGTGTCTCATTCGTTCTCCCCTCTGAAAAACCACCAACAGGAATTCCTTGCTTCCTTCACTTGCTAATTAAATCTCTGTCTGCCAGAAGCCAGGCAGGTCTATCAATGAGGCAGTCTGTGGTCAAGTGATGGTTGGAACCGCTCGGCAGGAAATTTGGTAGGAAAATACGACTTCAGCAGCTTAGCAGGCTGTATTTTTAGGGCGCGTGAGCTTGTGGAGCTCGCAGATGCGAACGGCCAAATTCCTGTTGTTGTCAGGTGGCTTGTGTCCCACCGGACAGTCAAACTGGTGACTCACGGGGGAGGAGGAATCACTTTGACAATAGATTATGAATTTTTTTTTCTTCCCTCCTCCAGTCTAAGATGTTGGAGCTAAAACCTCCAGCCTAAGACAGTAAAGTGTTTGCAAAAGTACTTTCCAGCTTGTGCTGGTTAAATATCCTGCTTGTAATAAAAAAAAAAACCCATCACACTGAAAAACTGAGGAACGCCTGATGTGCTAAAGTTGGGTGTTAGTTGCCGAGGGCTGTCCCTTGCCAGGTGCAAGCCAAGCCCCAAATAGGAGGGGGGGGAAACCCACTCAACATGTGAGCTCAGTGCTGTTCCTGGGCCAGCAACCCCTGCTGAGAGCTGGGATTTATGGAACTGGGAGCACAGTGCTCTGCTGAGGCAGGGAAGGGGGTTTCAGTTGAGAGCTGGCTGGCATTGGGCCGGCTTGGCAAGTGGATGTAACTCCTGTGGAAGATCCAAGTCCACGTGTTATTTGGGGAAATTCATGTTCTAATCCCAGCGCACAGCTTTGCTCCCTCAGCCTTCCTCCTTGCAAATCCTTACTTTCCTCTGTAGCACAAGCTACTCCTAGAAGTCACTAAATTAGTTGCTCAAGGTGTATAGGTGTGGGATCATCTTGGACTCCTTACTGTGCCTGCTGCTCCCTCTCCTGCCGGTTGGGCTCTTTCAAGCATTATGTACAGCTGGATGGCCAGGCTGTCACCCAGAGGGAGGAGAAAACCTCATGGTGTTTCTGGTGGTTTTGTCTTTCTCTGTGCTCTGAAGCAGGTCAGGGGGCTGGTGCCTTGCAGGAGAGCTGCAGCCGAGCTGAGCACGTGTCGCTCTGGGCACTCCCTCATTTTACACCTGGGTGTGCAGTTACTCCTGGGTCAGTCTGGGTGTAGCAGAGCTGGGAGGGAGTGAGTCTGACTGTCTGGGAGGGGGATTAATGTTGTTTCTTCAGGCTCACAGTACCTTGCAAAGATCATGTGAGTTCACTCAGAAGTTACTTAGAAGAAACCATGGCCTTTGGAAACAGCCACCAGTTGTGCCAGGGAGGTTTAGGTTGGACATGAATGATTTCTTCCCTGAAAAAGTTGGCCGAGGCTGCCCAGGGCAGAGGTGGAGTGTCCCCCTGATCCCTGGAGGGGTTTCCAAGCTGTGGAGATGTGGTGCTGAGGAAGAGGGCTTTGTGGTGCCCTGGCAGGGATGGGGGAACAGTTGGACTTGATGATCTGCAAGGTCTCTTCCAACCGAAACGGTTCTGAGTTATGAAGCAGACTTGTGACCCTTTCTCTGTTTTCACAGTTGCCAAGAGGTGTTCGGATCTAATGATCCCATGTCATTCCAAGCCCCAGTTCCCCAGCGCTGGAGCTTTCTGTGCATGAGGCGTCGCTGCCAGGCAGTGGGTCAGGCACCGAGGACACAGACTGTTGCTGTCAGCGCTGAATTAGGCTCAAACATGCCCCTTAAAATGAGTAATGCAACAAGTCTCTTGCTCTAACACAACCTCTTGTTCTGTTGGTCTTGTCCATCTGGAAGAAGATAAGCAGCCTTAGCAGAAGGTACAATTAAAAGCTTATTTAATAGTTTATCACAGGCTTATATCGGCTTCATTCTCACTGACTTGGTCTGAAGGGTCTGTTGTGAGTTCATAGTTTGGTAACGATGAGTTTTACTGTTTGTTTTTTGTGAGTTTCTTACTGCAGCACATCCTTCACTAAAGTGTTAGATCACACAGATTATGAGCTTTTGGTGTAGGATATATCTACGTGTGATTTAAAAAAAAAAAATTTTAAGATCCATAAATATCTGTTAGGTCCAGTCCTGCATTTTTTACATCCAAGGCTGGCTGAAGGCCATGGCAGTCTGTCATGTACAAGGACTCCTCAAGAACTCACACAGTTGTTCTCACTGCTTGACAGCGATGATCCTGATTTCTCCTCCTCTTTGGCCTTGTGACTGACCCACACTCTCCAACTCTCCTGCTTTGTCTAACAAAGTGGCAACTGTCTGTCCTCAGCTGCAGGCTTCCCAATACCTGCAAGGGATGCTTTTAACAGTATTTTTTATTTTTTTCCTAAGTTGCTGTATCAACAGAAGGTTGTTGTGAGGACTGGAGTGCAAACCCAAACAGGTTAAGGTAACTCCATAAAAATGGAGGGTGAGTCAGGCTCTGGAAATAAGGCAGGTGGTTGTTTGCTGGGGGTACCTGCAGCATAAATGAGGTGTGCAGTGGGTTTTTCTACACTGAAGAGTGAAAGAGTCTTTGAATCACCCTCGGTAATTCTGATCACGGCAGGGCTGACCTCTGAGGATGAGGTGGCTTTGGTGAGGTGTTGGTCTTACCAGCCGGACAGTTTAAATGTTCAGGTGCTGTGTTTAAGACTTCGCAGGGAAATCAAAATCCATCTCCACTAGACACCTACCCTTTGCACCAGAGCCCTGTCTTCCAGAGCACTGCCCTGAGCTGCAAAGTTGGCCTTAAAAGTGTCTGTTGTCCTGCCCCCCGCAGACACCCTCCCCTCAGCTGTGCCAGCAAAAATGTTAATGGGACAGAGCTGTTCACAAGAACCTGGTTAAGTGATCCAGGTTAAAAATAACCCCCTGTTTTGGGGGGAGGCGGTGGACAGAAGTTATATTTAAACCAGATCATGGCCGTGATCTGGTGGATGATGTGACCTCCCAAGCACAGCTCAAGAGAGAAGTTTATTAGAGTAAGTTCAGGGGCAACTGCTTTGGTCTCACCTCAGTTGTGGTCTTAAGATGCTGACTCTTACAAGTGATCTAGTGAGAGAGTTCCAAGCAAATATTCCATGACTGCAGAGACCACTGGGGTTAAGGATGCACCACCTCAGAAGCGGGAGGCTTTGTATAAAACAGCAAAAAAGGAGCGACCGGTTTCTCAGGCTTATGGTTTCCAGGAAATTCTCCGTGTGTGCTGGATGTACTCAGAGTTTCTTAAAAGGCCTTACAGAAAAACTGTAAATTTAAATATTATTCCAGTTAATATGTATATTTATAGAAGGCGGAGTAAATGAGCACACTTACACATACTCTATTTCTGGGGGGGAAAAAAACCCTTTCTTTTTCATTATACACACAGATAAAATCCTCCAGGCAGGAAAAAAAACCAGCCCAAGGTTTTTTCAGGTACTAGAAAGAAGCTAATTCTGGGAAAACCTGTGCACAGTGATCCTAAAGAGAAACCACCCCACTCCTTGCTTGTCCCAGTGGTTTAGGGGTGTGTGTCCGTCCTGGTTTTCCATGGAAGTTCAATTTAAGAATGAAAAGCGAGAGCAGCCAGAGGTGTTAAACATTAAAGAGACTGTTTCCAGGGGAAAAACAGGAAGTGCTTTGCTGTGAGATGTACCCATTTTAGGAGTTTAAATCTCTGCATTAAATGACAAGCTTAATTCTAGAATCCCAGTCTGGTGGGGTTGGAAGGTCCCTCTGGAGCTCCTCTGGTGCCCCTTCCCTGCTCCAGCAGGGTCGCCCAGCAGCGCAGTGTCCAGGCTCCTTTGGAATCTCTCCAGAGAAGGAGACTCCACAAGCTCTCTGGGCAGCCTGGGCCAGGCTACAAGACGCTTAAGACCATTCATTTTCTGCCCTCCCTCCACCCCAACAGTCTCCAAAACTTGACCAGCCCTTTTCTCCACTGGAACCCCAGCAGGCACACCCCTTCCCATGTGTCCACATCAACTCCAGCTCTGGTGACCTGTCACACTTCTGCTGGTGCAAAACTCACTGTGTTCCATGTCTACAAGAAAGGGCAGAATGGCCCCTTACTAATGTACCTGATAGTGACAGAACAAACACGAAACAGACAATATTCCGGCAGGTAGAATCTTCTAGGAAGGTATTCTTCTCTAGAATCTTCTAGGGAAAGGATTTCTAACCACTGCTGCAGGAAGATTGAAAAAAAAAAAAAATGTTTTGAGTCATTCTTATTCGCTTTCTAGGCTCTTTGAGCACATTATCTTAGATTTCCCACAAACTGAATTTTCTAAACAAGACATTTCCATAGCACAGCATCTTGGGGGTGATCTGAATTTTCTAAACAAGACATTTCCATAGCACAGCATCTTGGGGGTGATCTGAGTTATGGTCCTTGAGAGTGTCTGAGTGAACATGCAGCTCGTAACCAGCCAGGACTTGCAGGGGTAAGCTTGAGGTCAGCGTTCAGAAGTTGAAATTGCAGCTTTTCCAGCATTAGGGACTTGGGCTTTGGATTTTAGGAAGAATAGCTCTGCCTCTTTCTTAAATTAATGCTGAGCAACATAATCTGCTTACTGAAATGAGGACTGGTTTGTTCCTGTTCTTAATTCTACTTGAAGAACTCTCTACAGTCTGTCCTTTCAAACACAGCAAAGCTTTGGGGTCACCATGTACTTAAGGTTCTTTTTGTTTGGCTGGAGCAATGAGACCCAACCTGGTTTTTGGGGTGGAGGAGGACAGGGTGACTTCTGACCTTCTCTGCAGGATGGTCACCTTTGTGTGCTGCCAGCTGCTGAGAAGAGCTGGACAAGCTTGAGAAGTGGGCCCCTGTGAACCTCACGAGGTTCACCAAAGCCAAGTGCAAGGTCCTGCACCTGGGTTGGGACAACCCTTGGTATTAACACAGACTGGAGATAAAGGGATGGAGAGAGCCCTGTGGAGAAGGACTTGAGGGTGCTGGGGGTGAGGAGCTGGAGCTGAGCCAGCCCCGGGTGCTCGCAGCCCAGCAGCAGCTGGCACCCTGCGTGGCATCCCCAGCAGCATGGGCAGCAGGGCTAGGGGAAATCCTGCCCCTCTGCTCCCAGGGCTCTGACATAAACCCCCCCTGCAGGGCTGGGTCCAGCTCTGGAGTGTAATGCAAGGCCCTGCTGCTTCCTGCCGTGACATCTACCATGAGAACTCAGGCGTTTGGCAAAGGTCTGCCTGTACAAAGTGAGTTTGGGCAGAAAAGTTTCCATGTTGCCTTCCAGAGCTTCACCTTTCCAGCGAGGCAATGAGCTGCAAAGCTCCCGGTGAGCTTATAGCAAGCAAATAATGTATGGAGACCTGGGGAACAGGAAGAGTGAGTTGGCTGGGAGCAACCACATCCTCGCTTAATGCTGCGTGTTCAGCATCGGAGAGGATGGCTGGGTCCTGTCTCAGCCTCAGCTAAAGGCACCGACTTCTAATTAATTTGATTTTTGCTTTTAAAGTCGTAGTTCTGGTGTGTGCCGCTTGCTGACAATAGCCCTTTGTCAGGCAAGGGGAAAAGGAACACTCGGCCGCACCTCGGCCAGAAAAAACTGTGAATCCACTTTTAGCACCGTCGCTCCTTCCAGCTTGGCTTTACCAACATCTGAAAAATTAACTTTCCCTCTCTCTCTCTGAATGCATAATTGGTTATTTATCCACAAATGGTAGAGCATTTACTGGGTGTACCTTACCTAGAAAAAAAAAAGATTAGTCGAGCTATCCTACCAGCCGCGAGTGTCACTCACCATACGATCTCCATATAATTTATAGGGTATTAAATTACAAAATAATGAATCTTTTCAGCTAGCAGGGTTGGGTGGTTTTTGGCACATGATGATAGTATTACATTTTATGTGAGAATATCGACCGCAGCTCTTGCCCCATAAAACTGCAAACAGCAATTTGTAAGCGTTGGCACTGGCTTTGCTGAGGAAAAGACACCCATTATGCTCGGATTACAGTCGAGCTATGTACATACAGGCTGGAGGTTGTCCAGCTGCACACAGTTCTTCTCCCCCCCCTCTCTTAACATTTCCTTAAGAAGCCTAGACAGTGGTTTTTAGGCTAAGGTTTGGGGTGTTTTGCTTTTTTTTTTTTTTCCCTTGGATATAACTTAAGCAAGGTTTGAGAACAGAGCAGGAGGTCTTCCAGGATTCTTGCAAGCAAGATATTCCTCTGAGCTGCTGGGCCAAATTCTGCTCTCACTCCTCCCAAAGCGACTGAGCAGACACTATGTGTAAGAACAGCTCTGTCCCAAGAAGCTCCCAAACACCACGTAACTCAGATCTCATAGTTCTGCTGCTTGCTTGCAAGAGGAAAGAAGCAGCTTTAAAATAAGATTTATAAGCTGACAGTCATGTGTTGCCCACTGAGAGCAAGCTAGCACCTAAACAAGTTCCTCATCTCTTCCTAAAGTGAAATAATAAAAGGTTGTGCCTCAGAAGAGCACTTATGTCCCATATATTTTTCTTGCGAATAGAAAAACTTTTAAAAGCGCCTTCAGCTTTGTAGTGAATCCTTCCTGCTCTCCTTCCTCCCCTCTCCCACCCCTCAACTGGAGCTCTTGTCTCACAAAGTACAATTTTTCACAGCCAGTTAACGGTAGGGCAGTGGACTGGGGCTGCCTCACCTCTTTGGCACAGCTTGGGATGCGTCAGAGGCGTTGATGGTTTCACAGCCCCCTCCTCTCCTCCTGAAGAGCCATTTGCGGCCTATGGAAAAGCCTGCCCCGTATCACAGCAAAAAAATAACCCCAGCCCTCTTGCCTCTCTCTGTGCTTTGATCTGAAGTTATGGAAACAGCTTCTCTGAAATGTATACATCTTAGGGCAAGTGTTGAAACGGGCTCATCAGCCAAAGGAAACAGGGATTTTAAACAGCCCTCTAAAGCGTTCAGCTCAGGCCTGCACGTGAAGGAAGGGGCCGTGGCACCAGCGGTTCCTCCGCGTACGGTTCCGTGGCGAGTACCGATGCTTCCTCATCTTCCTTTTGAGGTGAACTTTTCCCTGCTGCTGCCAAATTCTCTGTAACTCTGCCCTTGTCCTGCTGCTTCCACCTCCTCCCACCAACTAGCCTGAAGGAGCCATCCTTGTTTTCATGGGTTGTTTCAAAGTGGTGCTGTCTGAGGGTTTAATATATATAATATATATAAATATTACTCCCCAGCCAGGCTTGTGTGCAAGTTTCCAGTAAATACAGCTGTGATGGGATAGTTTGGCTGGTCTCATACTTCTTGAATATAATAAATTGATCATACATTTTTCTACAGTGAGAGCCAGAAGTCAGAGGCACTAGATTACCAACAGTCATTTTAGGGCTAAAATAGAATCTTTGAGATCTATTTTATTCCTGATAAGCAACTTTTTTTTTTTTGAAGCAAATGTAGAGCTAAATAAATATTCCCTTCAAAGCGTTAACATTTTTGACAGCTGAATTCTTTTCACACTTTAAAACTCTCTGGTTGCCTTAAGTAGCAATCGCGTTTGATCTGTAGCCCTCGGTATCTCAGGAGGCTTGATCTGAGATTGAAGAGAAAGAGCTGAGTGGAAAACATCTGTTCAATTAATAGTTTTGTCTGTCTCTCACTTGGCAGCGTAGTCCTAGAAGCAGCTTTAAGCCGTCCTGTGGAAAATGTAATTACTGATCTAACAAGTCATAACTTCATCCTTTTTTTCAAGGTAAATTGTTTTTCTCATTTATACATCTTGCACTTTAAGAATGAATCAGGCTGTTAAGGTGAGGACAACTTCAAATACGGAACAATGGCTGGAGAAAGGAACCATCTGGTAAAATGCCAGCAATGTATAGATAGCCAAATTCCCATATATTTCTATACCTATAAAAGGAAATGCAGGATCTGTAATAAATTAATTGAAAACCAAGAAAACATTGGTGTAACCAACTAAGAGTGTGGCTACCTTGCTCTACTTTTCTTTTGGAGTTGTTTTGAGAGCCTCTGGTTTAATTAGTTGACCGTATAGCAAAAGCCAGCAAGAAGCCCCAAGATCTCTAAACTGGATGCTCTGCCATCAGCTCCCTGTAGCCAAACAGGCTCATCAGCAAGGTCAGCGCTCGCTGGTTCTTCAGCCTTTTGGCTGCACTCGATGTCCATATGAGAGATGGCCCCTTGTGAGAGAGCTCTGAGGTTTCAGGTCTTTCCTTTCAGCTGAATTTAGAGTCTTACCAGAAACAGTCACATAGAAACTCCTGGGATGTAGAGGCCCAGGTGTGACAGAGCAGCAGTGAGCTCTGCTCTTCTCCCTGGAGGTGACTTTTGAAATAAATTCATTTGAAATTAATTAATTTTGTCAACTTAATCTGATGAAAATTGTAGAATCATAGAACAGTTTGGGTTGGAAGGGACCTTTAAAAATAATCTAGTTCCAATAGCCCTGCCGCGGGCAGGGACACCTCCCACCAGATCAGGCTACGCAAGGTCCCATCCTGGTCTTGAACACATCCAGTGATGGAGTATCCAAAATTTCCCTTGGCAACCTGTTCCAGTGTCTCACTACCCTCAGAGGGAGCAACTTCATCACAATTTCTATTCTAAATCTCCCCTCTTCCACTTTGAAGTCATCACCTCTTGTCCTATCACTCCAAACCCTTATAAAAACTTCCCCTCCATTTCTTTTTTTTGTAGGCCCCCTTCAGTTACTGGAAGGTCACAAGAAGGTCTCCCTGGAGCCTTCTCTTCTCCAGGCTGAACAAGTCCAACTGCCCCAGCCTGGCCTCCCAGCACTGCTGGGGCTCCTCTGGCCCAGCTCCAACAGGTCCACGTGAAAATGAAACTTACGTCAAAACTGCATTATTAATTATTCTTTTATCGTACTATTTTTTCCCTTCTATCGCCCAGCAACTGTTTTACCTACTTTCAAAACAGTGATTTACATTTCAAAGCTCTCTGTACAAGAAAATCAGCACGCCTTGGTCAAGTCAAACCAGGATGTACGGTGAAATAAGGAAAAGCCAAAAGCTTTTATTACGCCTTTTTAAGCAAACATGCATATTGTGTGAAGTTATTGAGTTAACATATGATGATGCATCTCCAGAAGGCATGAAATATTGGCAGATAATCTCTAAGAAAATGGAATTTTCTATTTCCCAACTGGTCCCTTGTCAACTGGTGGTGGGGGGGAAGCCAAATGCTGGCATCTTCTGATGAAGGAAGGTGCTCTGCTCCTTCCTCAGTTGGTGCGTACATTGTGACCTATCCATCATCTCCAAAGGGAGATCTCAGTGAGATTTTTACATTTTATGTTGTTGTACCTGATGGGACCATCCCAGTGTAAGGATCTGTCTACCTGTGTAGTGATCCCCCAGCAATTTTTCTTCATTAACATCACGTTAATGAACCCATGCGGGGATAACTATTTCACCCGTGGCGCTGATCAAAAGCTAATGGGAGTAACTCCATGTGTAAACATCTCCCTAGAAATGTGATTCAGATGTTGGGTCTCCTCCATTTGTAATGGCTTGGTCACTTATTTCATCCTGTGGTGCTGGGAGCGCAGTCTTTGTTAGAGGGGTCTCGGTCTTGAAAAGAGAATCCATTTTTATCTGGGTTTTTATGTTGAAGGACTTCTGGAAGGATTCCGATGTAAAGTAATAGATGAAGGGGTCAAAGCAGCAGTTCATTGTTGCAATGCACAACGTGATGGGGTACATTGTCCTCGCAAACCTCTCCAAGGAGCAGTTTGCTATCGTCTGGGAGCGCACGAGCGCGTACAAGAAGAGTATGGAATTGTAAGGCACAAAGCACACGACAAAAATGGCCACGTGCACAATGATCATTTTCAAGACTTTCTCTTTGTTTGTCCCAATCTGAGACAAGGTGGCAGGTTTCCGGAGAGTCCTGAGAACTAAAGAAGAACATGTAAGGTTGAGTAGCAAAGGAATGATGAATCCTACCACTTCAATAAATATAGTGATCTTAGATAGGTAGGTTTTCCAGATACGTTTGGAAAAACCTTCAAAACAGGTTGTGCTGGTGTTGGAAACGTTGGTCGTGGAGAATAAGGAAGCTGAAATTCCACCGCTGAGGACCAGTATCCAAACACCTGCACAGACTATGGCAGAATTTCTCCTGGTCCTAATGGTGCGAGATCGGAACGGATAGACGATAGCGAGGAAGCGGTCGACGCTAATGCAGGTGAGGAACAGCATGCTCCCGTAGATGTTGGTGAGAAATGCTGTACCTGAAATCTTGCACAGGCTATCTCCAAAAGGCCAATGCCTGTTGAAGTTATAAAAAATTTTAAAAGGCAAAGTGAACACAAAAAGCAAATCCGAAACGGCCAGGTTGGTCATGAAGATGGCTGTTTCGCTTCGCATTTTCATCCGGAAGCAGAAGACGAAGAGGGAGGCACAGTTAGTAATCAAACCAAGGATGAAGACCACGCTGTACACGGCTCCGTATAGGTTGTACTTGAAGGAATCATCTGTCAAACAGGTATGATTGTTGCTGTGGTTTCCCATGCCAAGTTTGTGGTGTGCTTCCGAAGACTTTCAAAGTCTACTTCAGTGACATCCATAAAATAAGGCAGCGATCTCTTTGCTTCCGGAAGAAGCGCATTCCAGGAAGGCTGCTCAACGCCTTCCTACCACGTCTCCATCGGGAATCCTTTCATCCTAGAGGAGAGAGAGAGAGAGAGAGATGTCATCAGTCTTGCCACCTGCTATCCCCTGAAGTGGCTGTGCAGGAGACCACGTGCTCTTTCCAAACAAATGGATGTGGCAAACAAGACCAGTAATTAGTTTCCAAGGCAGTCTTTATAAATTCCACTATTATTGGGATTTTTTCCAAAGTTAAACATAGCAGTTGCTCTACTTGGCCTTCCCTTTCCTTATCCTATCACACTCTCATCCTCCCTTTGGTAGGAGAGCAATCACTGTCTCCAACTTTCCACTTGGAAAGGTTTTTCTTTAAAATTTGAGATGAAATTGGCCCAGTCAGCGTGTTTGGGAAGAAATTAAATCACGGACCCGTGATATTACCCAGGTATAGAATCAGAGTCTGAAATGTTCACCTAAACTTGTAACAAGGGGAGGAAGGAGCTGAAAGTTTTAGTGTTTGCTTTTCACTGTTTAGAAATGAAAGTACTATATTTTTTCAACCTTTTCCGATGCAGAAGTATTAAAAAAACAAAACAAAACCAGAACACAAACCCATGTTAACAAAGTGCTGCTTTGCCCATTTTTTTTTTCTGCTTGAAAATAGGAGCATCCTTACACATGTTTTTGAAGGGAAAAAATGAAATATATTTCAGAATGTTTTTCAATTACTATTCAATGCTATGCTTGTTGCTTCTGGAAAATGTGGGGCTTTTTTCCTTAATTTCTGCAAAAATGATGTTTTCAAAAGGACAGGTTTTTCTCAGATGTAAAATGCTTTGCGAAGAGGACTTCTCTAAGCTGTACCAACAGCTTCCCCTCATTTCTTTCCCTTTTCAAGATTCAGAACTTGGAATTTGGGAAATCTCACAAACTAGGCTCTTGTAAAGCTTTGTCCCAGTTCCACAAGCTTTAGAGACGTGCAGAGTTGGGAGTAAGCGTGATATTTGTTAGAAAGAAGTGTTTTCTGAACTGTCTTGATGTTCTTATTGCTATTCTAGGTAGTGTTTTTCAGGCCTGGGAGGCTAAGGCCTGGGAAGCCTCCCTCACTGAAGTGAGGAGAGTTTGCGAGTTGGAATGGGCAGCTGGCATGTCTGGGAAATGTGGAGCAAAGTTGGATGACTAAGGGAAAGACCTTTGCCTTGTAAACTACAGCAATCCAAATAGGAAACAAAGTTTGTAATCTTCTTGTAATCGAAGAAACATCTTTGCAGCTACAATTGTGGAGTCAGTTCGAGAGATTAAACCCTTGTGAAGAGTAGGATTCTTTCCAGAAAGAGCTCCTTTAACAACGTCATTTCGACAGCAAGCATGTAATTGAGGGTAAAGGTTGAAATGGCAACGTATAAGCAAATAAACTGGGGGAGAAGGCACGGAATTGAGACAATTTGGGCTGCAAACTGATCAAAATCAAATGTTTTCCATATGTTTTCCTACTGGAAAAGCTCGTGCTGACAACGACTCTTGCACGCAGGCTGTCGGTCAGCTGGTAAAATATCAAGTGTGGAGAGAGATGCAGCAGTCATGGCGTTGCCAGATGGAAGGTGTAAGCTCTGCCCTCAGCTTGGAGTGCTCAGACAGGGGCAGGTTTTGCAAAAATCAGCACCATGACCTAGAGAGGTAGCCCCTCGCCCCCGCACCTCATCGTTTAGCTGGATGTAAAGCAAAGCAGCAGGAAGGGAAGATCCTCAGATCTCCCTTCTCAGAAAGATGATTTTCAAAGGGCTTGAACCTGTTGACATTTGAAAAGATAACTTTGATCCCTTTGATACCAGGAATTGCCCCGACCCGGGTGCAAGGACTTTGCAGTTGGCCTCGGTGAACACCATCCTTTGGCTTAGTTGTGTTTTGAGTCACACCTTTGCGATGACATCCTGCTTTAGCAGATGCTCAGACCAGAAGTAGATTTGCCCTTATCTGCTGATTGTGTGACAGACAGAGGAGACCTGTCCCATGCTGGGGCTTCTTTGAATACATGGTTATCTAAAGAAGTGAAGGTCTCTCCTAGAAGTCAAAGCTCCTTTAAGAACTTTGTTAGAATCAGAGGCGCATGTGAGCTCCAACAGGAATAACTGTGCTCCTTGGCTTAACCCTCAACCTAACGCCTTAAATTCTTGGCTTGGAGCTCCCTTTTGGTAAAGAGCCATCAGGAACAAGTTTGGTTGATACTGAAATGTAACCTCCATAAGTAGATCTTTTCTTTATGTGGTGTGGAAAAAACCCAGGTGTGCCAGGCTCTCCTGGTCCAGGCTTCATGTCTGGGTCCAAACTGGGGAGATTTGAGAGGGGATTGGGTGTCCTTCGAAACCTTCCTTAGCCGCATGCGTGGCATCTCAATGGAAACTCCATTTTTCAGTCTGCGCTTGCAGTCCAGGATTTTGGCCATGTCTCAGAATGCAGCAGGTTTGAAAGGTGGCTTTGAAATGCTCCCCTTGCCTACTGAGACACGTGGTCGTTGCCAGCAGCCTGACCCAGATACTCGTTACGTGGGAGAAAAGATACTGGATTGCTCAAGTTTGGGTTTTTTTTTCCCTATTCTGCATCAGTCACAAGGTTGAATACCTTTTTTTTTTTTCCTGGTGTGTAAGTCTATGGGAATTGCCTGCTGGGAACTGTCTAGTGAAGTTACGGTCTTGAAAATATAGGCTGGTGTTGTTTACCCATTTAACACGGACGTGTTTAAATAAGCTGACAAGTTGCTTTGAAACTCAGCCCTGTGCTTTAAGTTCTGTATCATGACCCTACAGAATTAGTTTTCTGGCTGTAAAATTCACTTTCCTTCCTTTCAGCTACGGAAGAAAGTTAGTAGGATGATCTTCATGCGCACCACGTTCGCCACTGCTCACTAGGAAAAGAAAAATCCCTAACAATACATTTTAAAATTTTACTAAATATAAAGAAAATGACTTCACTATTCTGTGTTTCAGGCAGGCCCAAACTTGAAATCCTGTATCTAAACAGGAGAGGGCAGTCAGTGAGGGGTGGAATGGATCCAGTTGTTGTCAGAAGCGGTACCTTAATAGAATACACAGCCTGTTTAGTGCGGTAATATTGAGAATATTCTCTCTTGTAGCAGGGATGGTACAAGCGAACCCCCAGCGGCTGTCGCTTGCTCACGTAACCCTGGTACTCTGATTTGTGAATTGGAGCTCAGCAGAGGAACTGATGGGGGTTTACTCTGGTTTTGTTGTAGAGATTTCCCCCATCTTCCGTGTCCTGAAAAGAAAGGGAGTCTTCTACATGTTGCTCGTTACGGTGCACAACGATCCTGGTTACAATTCTTTTATTGCCTCTTCCTGGCACCCCAAGAAATCTTCACAACAGCCAGTTTGCAGCTTAATTTAGGCCACCCATTTGTTAGTATGAAAAAATTACTGCAGGTAAAAAGCACCTTCTGAAATCATGTTCTGTAATTCTGTTCCACGCACTCTTCCTGCTTCATACATTTTCCCCAAGTGCATCAAAATGAGGTCAGAAAAAAACCCAACCAAGGTGAAGTTTAGAACTGACATTTTTGCATCTTCACATTTTCATTCTCTCATGGAAGATGTAGGATGGGAATTTAACTTTATCAGTCCTGAATATGTAGGACATCCTGTGTGTGTTCATTTAAGTATCTAAACACTGGAAAGCCTGTTTTGGTTTTCGGGGTTTTTTTTGGTGAGATCTGATACAGACAAAAGGTGGAAACCTTTCAAATCTGCAGGATCTCTTTCTAGATTAGTGCTCTGTGTTACTTGAGTCATCTCTAAATCTTGTGAGACGAAGGGTTTATAGGTACTGAAGCCAAAAGCTGGGGATCTTGGAGGGGTTGGAGGGTTTTTTTCCTCTGGGTTTTGTCCAGAAATTTCTCTAGATTATGGCAGCACTTGTGGTTTTTTTTATGGTCTCAGGCCATGACCTTGGAAATCGGGATTTTCCTCGGGCTCAGCTCATGCTTTTCGCCTTCTCTTGAGAAGAATGACACTCATTAGGGGGTTTTCACTTTCCTGTTGCTCACCCAGTTGGTACAATCATCATAGGAGTGTAACTCACTCCCACCACTGAACCCAGGGTTATGGCTTTGCAACCACAATCTCCATCATTTCTTGGGCTGTATTTCCCTCCTTCGTTCCACTTGAATTACACAGAAGGCTCAGAGAAAAGTTTTGTTGGGTTGGAGAGCAGAGGTTGTTTGCGTTTTGGGAAGGTTTGTGCATAGAGAATTCTATATAAGGCTACAGGACTTGTAGACTGAGTACACTAGGTAAGGGGAAATACACTGCAACTGTTTGAATAGGGACTTAAGAGATAATAAATAAACTCTTACCTGAAATATAAATGTCTCTGATAGTTCTATGGCAGCGCTACTGAACAATCATAGCACTGCCAGAGCACTTCATCTCTAAACGCTTGCGAACGTTCACTGGAAAACCACACCGTGTGATTCCGAGGAAGCAAAGCGGCGACGGAAAGCGCAACAAACCCATCTCCCTGAGTTCCCCGTGGCTCTGCCACAACTTGGTGCCTGTAGCGGGATCTCTGCTCACTTTCCTCTTTCCACTAAGAGTTTCACTAGTTATTTTTGGTTGCAAAGAACGACTGAAAGCAGTTATAAGAACAAACCTCTTCTCTGGGGGAGTGTGGTTGCTGGGGTTTTTTTGAGGCTGACCAGGTGGTAACTGCGCTGCACAGCGATGCTGGCTTCATTTTTTTTCCCAGTGCCAGAAGCTGTACTGGCAACTGGGGAATGGCTGAGGATGGGAAACAGCTCAGGACATTGAGTTTGGGGTTGGGTTTTAAACTGCCCAGCTTGCTGTGAGCTCTCCATCCTCCCCAGAGCTTCTTCCAGCTACCTTCCTCTACTTTTCTTCCTCGGCGTGGTAGGAGCAGGAGAAAAGGTGGGATTAGACAATAGGCAAAGAAGCAGCCGCCGGTAAATGAAGCACTATTGACTATAGGAAGCAATGGCAAGAAGAAATGCTTTCATCTCTTTCACTTACTAATCCAAAGCGATGTATTTGAGAACAGTAGGAAAGAAGTAGACAGGAGCGTGACTTTGAAGTCCAGCAAAGGTTTCTGTAGCTTCAAAGAGCCATTTCTGCCTGTGTTTTATCAGAGTGAATGCCCGGCCGGTGTGCTGGGCAAAAGGGGGATGTTTTCTGATGATTTAGCATAAAAGACAAGGCAGGAGGGCTCTTTTTTATGGCTTTGACACTTATTGTGTGAGGGTCTTTGATACCATGGTGCTTTGACTCCCCAGGGTTTGCTGTGCTGTAGTAATGTCTCCTGCACCTGGTGGGAAGGTGAAATCCGGAGTTACTCCTGATCTGTCAGTCAGGTTCCCCTGTCTGCTCTTCAAACCCTTTCTTAATAGAAGGCAAACAAAGCATGGCAGCCCGCGAGGCGTTTCCCTTTGCTCCGATCCCAGGGACCCGCTGGGACTAGGTGGGAACGCACCAGCCACTCCTTTCCTCCCTGCCCAGGGTGGCTTTGCGTCTCCAGGAACCTCCCAAACCCTCCACCTTCAACAGCAACTTTCTGTTGCCTGAAAGTCAGCGAACGCACTGCAGCAGGACCCCGGTTTAAATCTTCTCCAAGATGGAGCTGGGAAATGGAAACCTGAGCCTATGGGATCTAATCCTAAAGGCCCTCTCATCTTGGTTTTTTCTCCCCCCATTTTTTTTTTCTTTTTGTTGTTAATTGGTCAGCACTGCCTGTTGTCTCCTAACTGTCCTCTGAGACTTTTGAAGCATTTCCTGCTGGTGGTGACTTCTTTGGGCTGTATCTGTTTTGTATTGAGCTAATTAAAATGTTTCCTTCTGAAGAGAATAGTGAACTGACTTACCCCATATTCAGACACTGATCCTCAGGGCATGACTCGCTTTTTGTTTTCACTGAGAATGTCTCTCTCCATTTACATCACCCCTTTAACCCTTCCCCATCCGCTGCTGCTTTCAGAGGGTCTGGTCCGCTGCCCAGAAATGACAGAATTCACCCCAAGCTTCCCAGCAAGGTTTGCTTGCAAAGCATCCTCAGGCTGCTGCTGGAGGCCTGTAGGAATGCTGCTCTGACCTCAGATTTCTCACTACTGGGAGATCTCTGTAAAATAGCATCACCAGATTCAGTAGAGTTCCTGACAAGAGAAGATTTAGATGCAAAGAAAAAAACCTGATCAACAGCAAAAAATTACACTGGTAGACCAGGTTGTTTTCCCTCAGGAGTAGAAGCTGGTGGTGGAGGTAGCTGTCTTTGATGTAGTCCTGTTTATTTACAAAGGGCGGTTAAGAGGAAAAAAGAGTCCTGTTTCCCTGCACTGCTGGGGAATCCAACAACAGGACTCAGTTTATTTGCTTACAGTTCCAAAATGCTTTCCAGTCAGCGTCCTGCCCCCAAAAAAGCTGCCTTTCTTTGCCTTCTCTGACACAACTTCCCGTGGTTCTGTGGTGATTGCTTGGCTTTTTGGCTCCTTACTGCCTTTGCTCGGCTCCTCGTGAGGCACCCGCAGCCGCATGAAGCCTTCCTTTCACCGGAGCCTCAGCGCCAGGCTGATTCCCTTTGCTGAAGCAGGAGAGCTGAACTTTCACCTCTGTTTATCCAAAAATTATAGTGCCTTTTTTTTCTTTCCTTACATACATTAGCACCACCAAGCTTCCATCTAGCCGCCAGCACCGCGGCACAAACAGCTTCTGGAGGCTAAACTGGGTGTGTGGAGGTGCAGCAGGTTTGCTTGTGGGTGCTGAGCACAGTCTGTCAGCAGGGCAGAAGGTGCTCAGGACCTTGGAGGATCTAGGCCCTGCATTTATTTACTGGAGGAAGTTGATAGAATAGGGCTGTGTTCTGTCAAATGGCTTCGTTCTAGGGGGAAAATCCAGGTTGGATGGAGCCTTGAGCAACCTGGTCTAGTGGGAGGTGTCCCTGCTATGGCAGGGGGGTTGGACTAGATGATGACCTTAAAGACCTTCCAACCCAAACCACTCTATGAGAAGGGGAAGGTTTGAGGACTGTCTTCTGCCAGGGCTATGAACTGGGTGGGTTTCACCAGCCTTAGGTCCATGTGCTCTAGCAGTGACGCCCGGTCTCCTCCCAGAGCTGCTGAGCTCCCTGTCCACCTTGGCACACGTTTCTCAGTGAGAAATTTGGAGGCACGAGGGAGGTTTATCAGGTCATGTCTGCTCAACTTCCCTCTGGGGAAAAACATTAAGGTTATGACAAATATTCAGTGGTATATAAAGAAAGGATGTTCCTTTTCAGTAAGGGCTACAGAGGGTAAATGTGCACTAATGTAATTTAAAAAAAAAAAGTTTAAAAATGACTTTGTAATGCAAATATTAAAACTCAGTCAGTGAGTGGTGTTTCTGTAGTGAGGATTTTTAGAAATCAGATTTCTAAGTGTGGGATGAGAGGAATGATGTTGTGGTGTTGTATAAAGGATGCTGCTCTTACTGCTAAACAATCATTTCCATTTACTCCGTAAAAGCAAGTGCACGCTGGGTGGGGTGGAAGATGGTGCATTATCTGCAGGTTTAAGAAATTAAAATATGAATATTAGATAAAAACAAGAGCTTCTATCGTGGCTGGCTATTTACAAGCATAATAGATATTCAAAATATTATGAGACCGTGTTATGTACAGAGGAAAAAACAAATAAACAAACAACAGTCGGCCCTGTTGCGAGCACACACCTTTGTCTCAGAGCTTAAGGCCTGATGAATGTCCCTCACTTTCCCTCGCCAAGATAAAGAGACTTTGCTTTTTCTCCAAAACCAAACCATTACAAATAATTCAGAAAACTTGTCTGGCAGCCGGGGTCAGCTAAGGCGAGTCTGGCTCCGAAGCCGTGTGGATCTTTACCCCCTTTTATGGGACCGAAGGGAGAAGATGGTGCGTTAGAGGAAGCCTCGCTCGGCCGCCGTCTGTTCTCCTGAATAAAGAGCTCCTCTCTTCAAGGAGAGAATTTGCCTTCTGTGAAAGGTGGTGGCTCCTCTTCCCTGAGACTAAATCGGATCCTTATTTAGGGAGGAGGAGCAACTAGTGGAGGAGCGGAGTGAGCCTCTGCACGCACACTTGACCTGGAAGGACCTGGTGAGATGGGGTGTGGGCTCCAGGAACCCACCCCAGCCCGATCACCAGCATGAGGTTGGAGCACTGGCTGAGCCATCGGGCTGGGACCACCATGGCGGCCGTGTCCAGCAGCAGCACCGCTCAGACATCAGGAAATCGAGCCCTGATGCGCAAAGAGGCTTTCCCCAGAGTTAGCTGCAGCCCCCAGCCATGCACCGCAAACGTCGGCACGAGTGCCAAGGTGGTACCACAAAAACAAAGTCCCGCGTTGTTTTGCCGCGTTCTGCCCTCCCCAGGGAGCATTCTCCTCTCACCCTCTCTTCCAGAAGTAACATCCCCTCCTGCAGCTCACCCTTTTCCCAGGATCTGGCCTAAGGTTTGGGTAAAATCACCTTAATTCCTGTTGTTGTGCTCCAGCCATGAGGTGACAGGCCTGGAAGAGGGCAACCATCTTACAGCTGGGAGCTCATCCTCTCTCCGGCACAAGCTGCCGGCAGTGCTCAGGCACGGCGAGTGTTTCCATCCCACGTTTTCACCTTTTTTTATCACGTTATTCTTTATGAAAAGTGAACAAGTTGGTGCTTTCAGGCTTTAGTTCTGTTTGTCTGTCTGTGTCTAAGTGCAGAATTTGAAGGACACTGATTCCTATCAATTGACCTCACCCTGGCTAAGGAGGAGTCTCATTTAGAGTTTCAAAGGGGTAAAGTGAAATGTGTGCTCAGCCTCCCCCTCCCTCCTTCCCTCCATGCTTTTCAGGACTTTCTTTTCAAATTCAGAGGCTTTGAGCCTCCTAAAGTACCAAGGTTAGTTTCCTGCCTGTTTTTTTTTTTTTTTCTTTTTAACTTCCAGAATAGCTGGAAAAGGAAAGAAGATGGAAAAGTGCCACGAGGGGGGAATATCCTTATCACCGACCTGTGAACTTTGCACTTCCCATCCTCTGCATTTCAGTGTGCTCTTCCTACAGGGGAGCAAATGCAAAAACCACACACGATTGTCTCCTCTCCAACAAAGACTGAGGGGTGTCATTAAAATACCCCAAACTTTGCTTGCAAATTCTTCTGCAGTACAATTCATATTGTGCTAAATCCTCTTTCTTCCAAACAGCTGCCTCTCTAGATTAAGTATGTTGTTCATCATTTGTTTTGCTTCCGATGCCAGTTTTCCTATCTGCTTTAGAGCTGGCCTTGACTTTTTCTCCTGGGATTTCGTCACTGAGTTTAAAAGGCGTAGATTTTAGCCATAAATGAGCCAAAGCGTTAAACTATTTTTTTCAGCTTTGCAGTAGAAAATATCTAACTTATTTCCTGATTTTTAATATAGTTTGCAGGAACCAGATCTCACATTATATGAAGCTGAAAGTGTGTATAGTTCTATGCCGCGTTTATATACGACTCTTTTGAGCTTATATTCAGGTGTCTTTACGATCCTGACTTCAAGTACATGGAAAAAAACCAAACCCTTAAGGGCTATTTTTCTCAAATCTGAAACAAACACCAGGGACAGAAAAGTCCTTCGCTTGTCAGCTGCAGCGACACAATGAGAATTACGATGTGAAACGCAACGATTTCCACAGCAACAGTTTGCAGGAGTAGCTCAGAGAGTAATTACTTTCCAAAAACCTTGGCGATCGTCTTTCTCACTTTAAACAGAACCATTCGTCTCTCCCAGCTCCAGGAAGAGGAATGAATTCTGCCTGGCTAGAAAAAACATCGCTAATCTCCATTGAAATGTCCCCCTCCAGCCCATCCCCGGCGAGTTTTATCCCACAGATTTCTCTGAGCCTGCAGATTTCACAAAATGCGGCAATCTTTTTTTTTTTTTTTTTCCTCTTTGAGTTGACAGTAAATCTGGATGTTTTTTTCTGCTGAGTTAGAAAGGGAGGAAATCGGAACTTACCACGGTAGAGCGGCCGGGGCTGAGCCGCTGCCCACGGCTCGGTGACTTTCAGCCCGATTCCACCCTGACAGCCCCCATCGATCCCTTCTGGGTGCCTGGAAAGGCCGAGCCGAGCGAATCTTTCCACGGAAAGGCCGCGTGGTGGGCTTGCTAAAAAGTTCACCCCTTCATCTTGCAAACCTCAAGCGACCGGCGGGGCTCTGCCTTCCTTTGTTCGGGGAGGAAACCGAACCGCTGAACGCTGCGGCCATCGCGTCTTGGGGGAAACGGGACCCAAGAATGGGCTCAATGTCTGGGCAGAGGCCGTGGGCAGGGGCAACTCTTGGGGGTCTCGCTAGGAATCGCTTTCCATTGGGCCAGGGATGCGTTCTGAGAGCTGAGCCCGCCCCACGGCCGGCTCTCTGCTGGGTCCCTCTCGCGGGGCTGTATTCCCTTCCAAGGGCTGTATTCCCTTCCAAGGGCTGTATTCCCTTTCCAGAGCGTCGCCCGGCCCAACCAGCAGCTCCCAGTTCAGAATGAGCGGCTTAAGGCCAGCCCGACAATGGGGAACGCGGATTTCCTCAGCAATTAGCTGGCGGACAGAGCCTGCCCGTAATGAGCAGGGGAAAAGCTGGTTAAATCTTGGATTTTCCTTCGCGCGGCCGTAATTGCTTTTCCTTCTAATTAAAAAAACGCGGAGGAGAGATGAGGGGGAGCTGGGAACGGGGAAAGCGTTTGGGTAAGAGTAGGAAGCTGCGAAGCAAAGCTGGCCATAAAACTGCAATCTCTTTCTAAATGGGTTTAGAAAGGGGTTGGTTTTTAGGTTGGCGTTTGTTGGGTTTGTTAAAATCTTTTCGAAGGAGCTGATTAGAGCAGCCCAGACTCGTTTCCCCAGCGGTTTGCTCTGAAGACCTGGGTTCCTGCTGGAAAACCCAGAGGTTTTTAAATGTACAGGGACATAATTAGAAATCCTCCAGGGACGCGGGGCTGCTTTTTCGCCTGGGTGGCTCAACCTCGAGAAGCTGCTGCCGCCACCTCTCAGCAGAGCCAGGAGCTAAAAGCCTGTTATTTTTATCTCTTACCTTTCATATCATCAACCCTTCAGCTTCGGGACGAGGATCTTCTGGCAGCAGCAGGACTAACGCAGCAGATGGCTTCTTTGCCTCAGCCTGTTGATGCCGCGGAGCAGCCGGTGCCCTTTTATTCCTCCCTTTTTTTTTTTTTTTTTTTTTTTTCTTCTTCTTCTCCTTGTTCGTTCAGCCCTCTCCAGTTCCATAGGTTTGAAATTCCCCGAGTCTGCTTCTTAAAGCCCGTCCTCCCACCTAAGGCGTCTCGCTCGCATTGTGTTTGTCTCTCTTTTTCCTCCGCTCTTCTTGGCTGTTCCCACGGGCAGCCAAGGCCAGTAAACAATCCATTGGGAAGCTGGAAGGAATGTTTCTTCCCTGGGCTGCTGGTTGATGCAGCGGTGTCCGCCTGGCCTCTGCAGCACGCCCAGCTGCCACAGCCTTTTATCCAGGCGATGCAAATAACTTCCTGAAGATCTCATGTAACAGCCTGAACTCCAGGCTGTAAAAATCTCCTCCTCCTTAGGGCTCGAGCTTTCCTAAAACGTATAGAAACGCGAGCGGGGATTTGAGGTTGCAAACAGGGAAGGTGCAGATGTTTCCTCCTCTTCGTGGTCAAAGATCCTTTTTTTTTCTTTTTTTCTTTTTTAGCTGGTAAAGGTGATGGGCAGTCTGGGTAAAGAGTGCAGGGCTGGCCAAAGTTACTCGGGTCCAATTCTGGGGGTGGCGGAAGGCTCAAGATGCAAAATGCATCAGTGAACTCGCATACAGGAATCAACTTTGGCCCCTCGTGGCTTGCGGGCATTTTCAGGCTGGAAATGCCGATCCCTGGGCTATAAGGGAACTGCTTTTCACCGCCCTGGGGTTCATTCTTATGCGAGTGCTCTCAGCAGGGACGGATTAAACACCACCTCTGCATTTGAAATCACCCTGTTTAGGGAAAACCAGAGCGCTTTGGATGGTTTGAAGCTGGGTGTGCTGATTTAGAATAGAATGAGGATGCTGAAACCCTCTGCAGATTCTCACATCTTGTGTCTCACCCTTCAAAACCACCTGCAAACCTAGTAGAGAGGAGATTGATTGCTCCTTGAAGATTAAATACAATCTACATCTTAGAATGAAATGACACTTCTGTGTTTCTTGCAGTATTTTAGCCAGAATGTGGCCATCGCGCCAACTGTTGGAATTCAAACAGCCAGCTGGACCTATCTAGGATGTTTGCTTTGGCTCTGAAGTTACTGGTTTAATTAAACCCTCCTAATAAAAGCCTTCAGCTGTTGTGAACTTCAAGGGTCTCTCAGGAGCTCCCTTATGGAGTTACCTCTAACCTCACAGGAGGCCGGGGACAGTGCTTTTGCCCTTTGTGGTGTCCATCCTGAACCATCGTAGTAGTTCTAGCTTCATATCCATCCGTAGTTGCCATTGAATCCAAAAGCCTCTCCGGTGAGCAGGTTATTCAGTCACCTGCTACTTTGGATTTTTTTCATTCAAAAAAAGCATCTTGTTTTCTGCTCACTATAGCCAAAACTAAAAGCTGGACAACCCGAACCCCTAAATTGGCCCATGATGCTCCTCTCCGGCTTCTAGAGATCTTTAAAAAATCCCAGCCTTTCCTCCTGCAGGACGTACAAATTATTAATGAGAAAGAAAACATCCCCAAAGCCACATATTCCTGCTGCCCTCCAAGGCCCATTTCACAAAGCAACACCCACAGGCCTTTACCCTTCCCCGCACCAGTTTAAATAGGCCAAATGCTGTGCTATCAACAAACTCGGTATATTTTTATTTTTTTTTAGATAAATAAAGTACAAACATTTCCAACATAGTACCCTTAATGTAGGTTTATTTGCCAAACACACACAGCAAAAAAAAAGGAGGTGGCTGCCTCTCTTCTTGGTTACAGTTCCAGACAAGTGTTTTCTTTCTTTCAAATGGAAAAACAAGGAACAAGACTCCTGGGCTCTTCATCTCTCCTCCTTGCACAACTCGTGTGCTGTCCCCACCCGGATCCCATGGTGTTCATCTTCGACTTGGGACAGGGTGGGAGCTCTCAAAGCGAGCCCTCCTTGTTAAAAACATTGGCAGGACATCAATAATCTGGAGTTATTTCGGAAAACAAGGGGAGCTGGGCTGTTGCGGGGTGGGAAACCGCGGCTGCTGAGACGGCAGAACTCGGTGAAGCGAAAGTTTCACCCCCTTGTTTACACGACTCGGATTTTTTGCTTATGTACAGAAAACCCCCCTGGTGGGACGCTTCGGGCGTGTTTTTGCTTCACTGTTGTGTCAGTGGGCTGGTGGCTTTTGGATTGGCACCTGAAATTTCCATCGGTTTCAGCCAGGCGGGAATATCTGAATTTAAGGAAGAATTTTGAGGATTGCGTTTCCGGGTGATTAACGCCTAATTACTCCGCTGTCGAATATACTGATGGCTTTCAGTCAATTGATGCTTCCTTGTGCCAGGATTCCTGTTTCAGGGCACTTAGGAGCACTCAAAGCGCAGAAAGCAGCTCAAAATCGCATTTTAAAGGCCGCTAGACTATATGGGATGGAGACATCAGCTTTTCCCTTTCCTCTGCTCACTGCCAGGGCTGGTTTCCTTCCTTTGCCCTCCGAGGACAACAGAATGCATTTGTCATTTGGTGGCTAAATATTGCCGGGGGTTAATTGATCCTGGTACAGCAGTGCCTCTCAGATGTTCTGAGGCTCCAAGGAATCCTCTCATCCCCTAGGGAAGAGTCTTTGAACAAGCTGCAGTGAGTCCAAATGGGCCGTCCAAGAGTGGCTTCGTGACACCAGAGTTTTTTAGGGACTGTGCCTGGGGAAGTGGGTGATCCCACGTTGCCAAAATACTCCCTCCTTGAGCTTACAAATGTAGAGGTGTTGGTTATTTGCAATAACATCCATGTGATGTCCTCTAGCGTTTGCTTATCCACGGGTTCCGGAGGTCTCACGTGTTTGAAGCACCAGCTTTAGGGCTACAGCTCCTGCAGAATAAGGTTTATATTCTGAGCGAGCCCAAAGGAAACAGGATTAAACCCCAAATGAAATAGGATTAAACCAACAGGTGCAATTCTGTTAGAAAGGAGGATTTCATGTGGGTGTTTCCCCAGGAAAGCTAAAGGAAAAAATCAATAATGCTGACTTTTTTCTGAGAGAGAAAAAAAAAAAAAATCACTTTACAGAAACCCCAGTCTCTGCTGGAAAAGATTTGGAAGGAAAATTCCTAAGCAGATATAGCAGAAGCCTTCAGGAGCTCACTAATACCTGGAATTTTGTCAGTGCTTCCATGTGAAATCCTTTTGGATGAGTTTTATAGCACAACCATAAAAAAAAAAAAGAAGAAATCACTTTGAAATTAGATGGAAATGCAGAGCCTCATCCTGTTTGTTTTTTTTAATTTATTTTAGATATACATTTAGAAAGACCTTTATAAATCATTTTTAATGGTGCAGAGGGATGGGAAAAAAAAGAGAAAAAAGAAAAGCAGGTGCCTCTTTGAATGAGTATCTTTGCAATTTTAAGACTTCATGAGGAAACCCCGGGTTGTTAATTTGCCAGCACCGAAAGTCCCGTTACTTGGACTTCTTGCTAATAAATGACAGGGTCTTTCTTCTCCAAATGTTTAGTCAAATCAAAGCTTTTTGGGGGTGGGGGAAAGTGCCTCTCGTGCCTGTGGAACATCCGAGTGCCCTGAAAGTCCCGGCTGCTCTCGGTGCTGACGGATTTCCAGCGAACACCGTCCGCTAATAAAACACGACTGCGGTTCCTCCGGGTAAGGACCAGATGAACCAATTAACCCGGGGTGTTTAGACCTGAAACGTGTTTTGTTGTGTAAAAAGTAAAACCACAGCTCATAGGGCAGGCAAATAGAAACCTCTGCTGGTGGCACCAAGTGCTTGGACCTGATTGTTCCTCCAAACCACATATTTTTTTTCTTAAGCCTTTGCTTTTCTTCGCCGTGCAGCATCGTTGGTAAGTTGGGAGAACGTTGGTTCTTCAGATAGTGTTTTCTCCGTGGGTCAAAACACAGCTCTCCCTTTACTTTCCATGTTTTGTAGTAAATTAATCAGGCTCTTCTGAGTCTGTCTCGGTGGTTTTAGAGGCTTTAATTTTTCTTGTCAGTGGGGAAGAGATCAATTTTGCAAACTCCCTGCTCGTTCACCATTTTTCCCATAACGTGGAACGATTTCCGAATTTGCACACCTAAATCTATCCTATGATATTTCCCTTCAGAAACTGCATCCAGGAGTTTCTTCAGGCAAGAAAGAAATCCCTGATTATTCTCTCCTCCAGAATAAGTCTAGAAACTTGCTCTGTCTTAATTTGGCGTGGGATCTGGGCTGGTGGATTCGTTTTCCTCGGTTTAGAGACTGCTTTTCAGTTCGGGCTGCTTCAGAGTGAACAGGCGGTAACGTACACCGGTGTTTTGACAAGAGGCACCGGTTACGCCGAAATCCTATCTCCTGGCAAAGGGAGCAGGTGTTTTCCAGCAGAGCTGCTGGGCCGCCTGTGTGAGCGCCCCCGGCCCCCGCCAGCACCCGCCGGTGAGGAGCCTGGTGTCAGAGTTAAGCGACGTTGCTCCTGTCATGGGGAAGGGTGATGTTTGAACGTCCCCGAGGGGACAAGGGGGATGGGTTTAAACTCAGAGGGAGATTTAGACTGGAGAGAAGGGAGAAATTGTTGGTGCTGAGGGTGGTGGGAGCCTGGCCCAGGCTGCCCAGAGAGGTGGTCACTGCCCCATCCCTGGCACCATCCCAGCGGAGGTTGGATGGGGCTCTGAGCAACCTGCTCTAGTTGCAGATGTCCCTGCTCCCTGCAGGGAGGTTGGACCAGATGACCTTGAAAGGTCCCTTCCCACCCAAACCATCCTATAATGCTGTATATTTCTGAATCCTAGTAAGAGCCAACCAATGACTCTTATTCTAGGCATGGTGAAGCCTGTTTGGTTTTTCCTTTAGCAAGGTTAGCCCTGTTTGACTAGTGTGACTGGACCCCCGGTAGCTATCGGTGTCAGCAGGAGGCACCGTACCCATATTTCACAGAGCACTTCCCTGGGCTGAGGCTGTGTGGTGGCCGTAGTCAGACCATAACCTAACTTCGGTTTTACTGGAGGGAACTGAGTTTTACTGGATAAATTGGGCTGCAGGAAGAGCTGTGATGCCAGGAAGAGCCACCGCAGAGCAGTTAACGAAGCGAGCCGAGAGCAACGGCCGGCGTTGGCCTCCTGCCCCACGCGGTAGCGGGGACAGCGCCTCGGAGCGCGGCGCTGGAGGGATATTAAATTTCAACAAAACAAACCCAAAGGGCAGGAGGAGCTGGCGACTCTAGTCTGTGTTCTAGGGGCAAAAATATCAGAGTTCGAGAGGAGCCTTGGAGCACCTAAAACAATTGAAGGCGCAGCCGGGCGATTCTGGTGAGTATGAATAGAAGGAAGAAGCAGCTGAATGTCAGGAAGCGTTTTTTAACAATGCAGAGCGTTGGGTTTCAGTGGAGATTCCCAAGGGAAGTGGTAAAAGATCATGTGGGCTGAATCATCAAAAAGCCAGACGAAACCATCGCGTACGTAGGCTGGGAAGAAATCCTTCCGTCCAGTGAGGCACGATTCACGATACCTAGCGAATGTTGTGTTGCTGTTACTAATGACATCTTTAAGATGTGGGTTTTTTGATAGGTTTAGAAGAGGTTTGTGAGCTTTCTGAGCAGGTCCTCACCCTGAGAGAGAAGGGGAGATGGGACACACCGCCCATACTCACAGCTCTGCGCTTCCCAACAAGGTGAAGTGGTTGCTGGGGTTATCTCTGTCGCTCGGAGGAAGCTGTTTTCTAGATTTTCCTAAGAAATCTTAATTAATCCAGGTTCTGCTTCCTCTAGAGGGCAGCTGCTCCCCTTAGAACTACTTGGGAGAGCGGTCACCCCACCACTGTGTTCTAGTCCCCATTTTATGTGCGGTGAGCTTTCAGGGTTTGCAGGATTTTGTCTGTGCTGTGGACCACAGAGGGATGCCGGATGGTTCACAGCACCCTGGGCACTGTGCCAACCTCCGTGGCTGTGTCACCGAAGGAGAATGGAAACAGAGCCATCCTGGCTGGTATCAGCACTGGTGTGGCCAACTTGGCACTGGGGAGATGGCACCTTGCATCCTGGGTTCAGTTTTGGGTCCCTCACTCCCAGAAGGAGCTGGAGGGGCTGGAGTGTGGCTGGAGAAGGGCAACGGAGCTGGGGAAGGGTCTGGAGCAGGAGTGTGGTGAGTTGCGGCTGAGGGAGCTGGGCTTGTTCAGCCTGGGGAAAAGGAGGCTCAGGGGAGACCTTCTGGCTCTCCACAATTCCCTGACAGGACGCTGGGGCCAGGGAGGGTCGGGCTCTGCTCCCAGGGAACATGTGACAGCACAAGAGGAGCGGCACCAGGAGAGATTTAGATTGGAACTGAGGGGAAATGTCTTTTCCAAAAGAGTTGTCCAGACGTGTCCCAGGCTGCCCAGGGCAGGGCTGGAGTCCTCATGATCCCTGGAGGGGTTTCCAAGGCGTGGAGATGTGGTGCTGAGGGACAGGGCTCAGTGGTGCCCTGGCAGGGATGGGGGAACACTTGGACTCGATGATCTGAAAGGTCTTTTCCAACCAAAACAATTCTGTGATTCTAAATTAGCAAAATTCATCACGCTTTGTAGCATCACTCTGTTGAGAGCCTCTTGCAGCATCACAAGTTACAACAAGAGCATAACTATTATCAGAGAATTTCCTGATGAAAGAAACATGCTCAAAAGGATGAAAAATCAAACCTTTCCCATTTTCATGAGCATCCCAACCACTGCAGTACCTTGGAGCTGGTACAACCCACAATTCCCCCCTCCCTTCTCTAGTGGGTCACCCGTTAGAGCGCCTTCACCCAAAGGAAGACCATTTTGAGCCCACCTAATGCCCAGCTCCGCCATCCAAACCTTCCCGCCGTGCTTCTCTCTCCGGGTCCGTGTGAGCAAAGCGTATTAACGGAGCTAATCTTGCCGAGCCGGGCGCTTTTCCGTTGCACAAACTTCGAGCCGGACGATGTGATGCAAATCAAAGGGACGTTATCCGTCTTGCGCCACCACGTAACTCCTGCTCTCCTCCGGCCCGCCACGGGGAGGACTTTGGCACCGCGTCGATCTGATTGCGATGGAGCTTTTTTACAAAGCGTCGTTCGAGTCCGGCTGCCCTGGTTTGGGTTGGGTGGTGGTGCTCTGAGAGCTTCTCCACAACGGCTGTTCCAGGGACTCTGCGACCAGCAGGGTTGGTAATGCCCTCGTCTGATAGTTTGGGTCATTATTTTTTTTTTTTTTTGTGATTTATGGAGGCTATTTTGGTGCTAATTTGTTGGTTTTTTTTCTGATTGAAAAGTGGTTCCTGAGAGGAGAAAAGTACATTTTTAGTACTTTGGGGTTATGCTTTTTTTTTTCTGAAGCTTTTTTCTATCCACTAAATACTTTTGTAAGGTTTCTTCTACTGGACTCCAAAAAAATCATAGAATGGCTTGAGTTGGAAGGGACCTTAAGGATCATCTAGTTCCAACCCCACTGCCATGCTTCCTAACTGCCTAAAATTCCTAAACGCCTGTGTTCCTAACGAAAGTAGGATGCTATGTGTAAAAGAGCTGTAAAAAAGAAAGATTCTGATGCAGTATCAAGGCCTGAGCGTTGCCAATACCAAAATGTAAAAGTAAAATGTAGGACACCTTGGGATCCTCCCTCCTCATGGAGAGGAGGCCAGTTTGTTAGGTTTAAACTTGGGAGGTTTATTTTCCATGAGATATTTTGTCGTCCTTCTGTCTCAGGACACTTATTTTTGCATTTGGTATGTGTGTCTGGGTGATTTTCCCTGAATGAGCTCCATGTGGAAGACTTAGGCTGGTCAAGTCTCTGTTTTACACTGGCTTGCCCTGGACAGTTACATTTCACTCCATAAGTCTGGGAACAAAATAAATATCAGGTATGCAAACGTGTACATGGGCCAAGGTCCTTTTCTTTTAAACTAAAAGCAACTTGCAGTGATTCCGTGTGAGATGAGCATATCCAGGTTTCCCTGACGTGAGAGGAGATCCCTGCTCCATTTGATTGTAAAGCCTCATGTACAGAGGGAGAGGAGCCAGCTCCCGTCTCTCCTTGGAAGCCTGCAATGAAACGTTTCCTTGCAGATGGCCCCCAAAACATCTCCAAAGCGCCCAAATGAATCCCAAAGCATCTAGTTCACAACCCAAAATTCACGCCCCGTCTAATGCGGCAGAACCGTGGCCGACGGACGGCGCCCTGGCGCTGCACGTTGCCAAGTGTCCTCTAGAAAGTCACTTCAATCAGTTTTTCGTGGAATCACCTCTCCAGGAAATTATTTGTGGGCCAAGCATACTCCACCAGCAAGTATCTAACTGCAGATACCAGTTGTATACTGGTCAGGGCTTGGCTTAATGGTGCGTCACTGATACGGGGTGTGCTGTGGAGCGGTGAGGTTCACAAGTAGGGATGAGTCCAAACTGAACTTCCCCACGGATGCGAGGAGCTCAGGACACACATCTTGGCAGCAGCCACCGGTATCAGATTTAAAATCCAGAGGGATTCTGTGAGCAGATGACAGCAGATGGTCTCTGTTGGCTTCCTCAGAGTGCCCCAAGAGGGCTGCAGAGAGGCTCGGGGTGGGCCACCTGGACACCGCTCGGCCGCTGCCAACGGGTTGTGGCACGGAGAGCGCAGATGTCCCATCCCAGCCCCTGCCGCGCTCCGAGGTCCGAGGGTACGGCGACAGCAGCGCCTCGGGGCGCCTGTCGGGGTGAATATTTCAGTTTCTGGTGCAAAGCTGCCACGGGGCACTTCAGCACAAGTGAAGGATTGATTCCAACGCTGAGGATTTTCTGATACGCGTTTGCTGCTCTCGGCTGCTCCCCGCGTGGAAAGAGCTGGTGCCCAAGTCACGCAGTGACTGAGGCCTTTTAGAGGAGTTGGGGGCTTCTGCGCTGCCATCAGATTGAAAAAAAGAGCTCCCAGACAAATCAGTGCAGAAGTTATTCTGAATAAAAGCTGCTTTTCTGAAAATGTTTTCTCTCCTGAAGGCAGAGGAGCTTGGCAAGGCAACTTGCCGTGTCAGGGGAAAGGCCACCCTGTCTAGAAGCTTCCTAGATAAGAATGGAAATCCTTGTGTAACGTTTCCCTTTGTTATCAGAGGGGAAGAAGCACTTTTAAAAGCATTGTTTTTACAGAGGAAAGCAGCAAAAACAGGGTGACGATGTCTTTTCTTTTACCTTTTCCCTCTTGACTCATGATGTCTTCAGAGCGCCCTCCACCACTATCTCGCTTGTCACCAGGACTAAACATCCACCGCTTTGTTCCCTCAGCAAAGCTGATGCCCTGCTGGGTCTGGATCAGGACAAGATTCACACCAACCTGCATCCCTCCTTCCCTAAGATAATCAGAATTTTAACTGAAGTATTTTCTGTCGGCCAATGCCCTGGGATTTAGTCGCCAAAGTTCCAGAGCCCTTGTGAAACCAGCTGCTCCTCTGAGGTTAAGCCAGATTCGGATGATCCCTTCTCTTCTGGGTTTTGTGCGTGATCTGGTACCACAACAACAGGGGTTACACACAAAACTTGGGAAGACTGAAGAGTATCTGGATTGGACTTTGCAGGTTTTTTTTGTTTTTCTTTTCCTTTGTCCAAAAGCCATTTTTAATGTGGAATTTCTCAGATTCAGAATTCAAATGGCTATCTTGTCCAAATGACACCCTGCCACGGAGATTTTTCACCTTGTGAAATTCCCCATGGCTGATCCCTTCCCCGTGCCACTGGCTCAGGCGGAGAGCAAGAGGCACCACGGCCCCATCACCCGTCCCACACCCACCAGAGACCAACTCGCCGTGAAACACAAGACCCTCGCTCATAATTCATGAGCTTCCTCTTTTAGCATCGCTAAGCGAACCGGGAAGGACAAATCTCCTGTGACTTGGAGCAAAATACAGGATTTACTGCTGGGTTCATTTCTTTTCCCTCCTTTTTACCGTCCTTCTCCACCTGTGGGAGAGGATTTACTTAAAGGAAGGATTTTACGTAACATTTAGTGGTGTTATGGACTGAAGTGAACAGACCAAACAAATAAACCCCTGTAGCGTTACATGGGCTGATTAAAGGTCTTCCCTGCTGGTTGCTAAATAGTCTCTTGTTTCTCAAGATGTCATTTCACTAATTAGTAACCATCCTGGACTCCTCCAAGGCTCCAGGCAGGGCTGGAGTCCCCATGATCCCTTGAGGGGCTTCCAAGCTGTGGAGAGATGTGGTGCTGAGGGACAGGGGTTAGTGGTGCCCTGGCAGCGATGGGGCAACGCTTGGACTTGAGGATCTTAAAGGTCTTTTCCAACCAAAATAATTCTCTGATTCTCTGCATGCACATCACCATAGCCATTTCATTGCAGACCATCTTCTTGTGGAGGATAAAAGGTCTAATCCTCCTCCTTTTTCTGTTGGCTGGGTGTGTGATTTCCCTCCTTGCAGGGAAGGCGCTTTGTCCGAGCAGCAGTGAGCGGGGCTGCGGGGAGCCGAGCCGCGAGGCAGACCCCAGCCCTGGGGAGAGGCAGCTCTTCTGCAGGGGCTGCAGACGCAGTTTCCTCGCAGGAGACTGGGAAACAATAAGTTTTCAATCAAACCAGCATCTTCCAGCAGGCTCTGAGCTCCGTGCCTGGGGGGATCCAGCTGTGATTCAGGGCGGGATGCAGAGAACAGCAGACCCCAAAGGGAAGCACCGGACCAATTCAGGGAGAGAGAAAGCGGTGAAACAGCCTGGAATTTGGCCAGGTCCTTGGGGTTCTCACCCCATCCTCTACAACACTTAAAGGACCACAGGTGGCCTGGGGCTCCGGGGTTTGTTTCCTGTGAGAGGCAGCGAGCCGGGCAGTGGGACCGGAGAGAGGTGTTTCCTCACTCCTGGTTTCAGACCAAACTCCATCTCCAGCCGTTCTGCGCTGGTTTCTGCAGTGGCTTCAGGAGCTCTCGTGGTGGCTGGGCTCTGCTGGGGTTGGTGGTCTGTATTCTGGTGTGAATCTGGGGGGACTTCCCGGACCCTTCGGAGCAGGTGCTATATTTATCCTGATGCTGACACATCTTTAAATAGCAGGGTTACGTTACAAGTTCCCCGTTTAAGGAGTTTACCACTATCGTTTTCGCCGAGTGTCGTTCACTGCAAGCAGTTTGAAAAGGAGCAGAGCCTCCCAAAGCTCCACTTTGATCCTACTCCCATTTTCCTGACCAGAGTCTGTTGCCAGAGACTCTCCTATCTCCATCAAGCCGTTGTTACACCTCTTCTGTAAATGTTTTTTTTCCCCCTTAAACATTTTTTTCTGCTCTCTTTTTGTTTTCTTTCACTTTTCCAAACCACCTCTCCTACTGTCTTTCAGCTCCTGCTGAACAACTTCCAAATTCCTCACGGCGTTTCGGTACTTTCTGCGCTGCCCTCGAGCTCCAAGCCTGTGCTCCTCCTTACTTGGAGGAAATTCCTTATTTCTAAACGTCCCTTGAGAAGCCTGATCTCACCTCGTGTTGGTGGCACATCTCTTTGTCATGGGAGGGATAGAAAACTGTGGCCTGGTGGTTTTTTTTATTTTTTTTTTGTTTGTTTTAACTTCTTGTCGGCTCTTCACGCTTCAACTTGGATTCTGCTAATTAATGATGATGACAGATGGAGCTTTAACGACAGGAGCGCTTTGCGCGTCCCTCTGGCAGCTGCCGGCTCTGATCCTGCGCCCGTGCTCAGGAGCTGCTGCTGGACCAGGTGTTGGGGAGCACAGCCCAGGGTTCAATGCACTGCTCGTGTTTCCTGATCCCTTCTCTTTTGATTTTGTTTTGGATTGGTTTTTTGTGCTTTTATTTATTTTTCGACCGCATTAGCTTTTAATGAGGACAGCGTTGCCACGTGGCAGTTCAGCAGCACCCACAAAATACCATCTGTGGGAAACGAACCAGAATCGAGGCCTCTTTTTAGGTGGTGAGCAGTGATTGCAGCAGCTCTATGACCATTTTCAATACTGGTCCTTTATCTGGAGAAGGAGGGAGGAAGGATCTTAATAAAGCCATCTGATGGAAGGAAAAGCTCAGTCAGCGTCTGGGCTCAGTTTTGGTACCACTGCAGTTGGTGTGGGTTGCATGAGGGTCACAGAAGAGCAAGCTGGCTTGAAAGTCCCATATTTTTCATCCTTGGACCTCTTTATTGAACTGTCAGCTTGTTAAAGTGATGCTGCAGCCCGTCTGGTTGTGGAGAAGGAGGAGCAGACAGCCAGCTCCACATTTTTGGAGATATTGTCCCTCCTGAAGTCTTGGGAAGCACCGTAACTCCTCATCGCTGGAGAAGCCCATGGTTATATACCCTGTTCTTCCCCCCATGTTGCCGTAGGTGTACCTGTGGTCAAGGGAATGTGTTCCCTCCATCCCCAGTGTGGGCTGGAACTCACCTTTTGCTTCCCTTCCAAGCTGCTGCTCAGTCTTTGCTCTTCTCCTCTCCAGGCCCTTTTGCTCGGCCCTTTTCTGTTTAGTTTTGCTCCGAGCACAAGTTCCGACCGTAGCTCCGTCTTTGCGCAGGGTTGGAGTTAAACTTTCCCCTTGTTTTGGAAGAACACATGGTTTTGCTTAGCACTAGCTGAGGAATCACAAGCCTTACTCCTTGAACGTGTATCTGCCAAGGTAAGTAATCTCTGCTGTGAACTTGAACAATCCCAAGCTCGTGGTTATTTGTTTTCCTACATATGGATTTACCAGCTGCTGGTCTCTAACACTTAGGGATGTTTTCTTTCTTCTAATCCAGACGTCACGGCCGTGTTTAGCTAGGCAGTCTTGTCATCTGCTGTGCAGTGGGTAGCTGGGCACACCAGGAGGCTCTTCCACCGCCCGGGGCTGGCAGCAGGCTGGGGTAGGATCTTACAAGGAACCCAAATTTACCGTTCCTACCAAATTTATTGGGGAGCAACAGGCACAAGCAGTGGCTTGCACATCTGGCGGCTCCTTGTAGTCAGCCCCCAGCAAAGGACGGGTAGAAAGCTCAACGCAGGCTGTTCAAAATGCCAGGGGATCCTGAGAGAAGGGATTGGATATTTTACATCATCTTTTCTGAGATGTGCAGAGTATGCTTGCTTGAAGAACGTAAGGGGAAGCCTGACTCTAAAAGGGTGTCATATCTTGTTGAGATTCTTGAAATCAGTTCCTTGGATTTCTGGGTTACTTAGGTTCTGAGGGAAAGCTTTGCAGAAAGAGCGTGTCCTGGAGCCATCACGACTGGATCTTGAATCTTGTCCTTCACAGGCAGGTGTTTGACTTCACCCAACTCATGGTAACTCTCAGAGGTTTCCTGGCTGGTTGTGGGTTGCTCAGTCCCGCCGGCTGCTTGTGTAGCTTTATCTACACCGACATCCGCGGGTTAGACACGCCGGGCGAGGACAACTGGAAACTATTTGTGCTGTTTATGAGTTGAACCAACAGTTCTCCCTACACCTCACGCTGGCAGACATTAAGTGTTTTGAGCTGACTTACAAAGCCTGTGCAGAAGGAGTTTCGGACATGGAAGGAGCTGATGATACATCCTTTACATCAGTAAAGGATGAGGAAGGGTTCACCATTAAAAAAAAAAAAAAAAAAGGCTATGTTTTTCAAAACTGGCCTGGCAGCATCAACACAGACAAGGTTTTGCGACCCTTTTGTTGACTTGTACAAGTTGCCGTTACAAACAAAACCAATTTTCCACCCTGTCATTTAGAAGTTGCTTCCTGCCCGGTGTCTGAACCTCAGACAGGCGTGGAGGGAGCGGTGGTATCAGCTTAGGCTGCAAACAGAGCGTTCCAGAGCTTAAAAAATGCCACTGTTTCAGTTACCTGCATGGGGTTTTTTTGTACCGAGCAAGCGTGTCGTTTGCTCCACACGCTGCCGCTCCGTTTTGGTGCACGGGATGAAAAACTGCAAGTTTCAGAACTCGAAATATTGGCCGCGTCTTTACAAAGAGAGAGTTTATCTAGCTTGGAGGGTTTCTTCCTTGCCAGATTTCAAAGGCTTCTTCAAACAAGGACAGCAACAGAGATTCTTGGGACAGTTTTTGTGAAAATTTTAAGATGCAACTGGGGAGCTGTTATCACTTACCTTTATAGTACAGAGTTAAAAAAAAAAAAAGAGATTTGAAATGCGGGTACTCGGATAATCTCCTGGCTTGAGTGGCAGTTATTTGACAGGCATCCAGGCACAGAGCACTTTGAAGATCTCTCTAGCCCCAGGGAAAGGTTGGGTGCAACCCAAGGCTGGTTGGACCCAGCACCTCGCCTGGAAAACCTCAACCTGTGCTCTTGGCACGCGTCTTTTTTTTTTTTTTGGACCAGAGGCAAAAAAGCAACTGGCACAGAGCCTGGCGTGGCCGCCTGCACCCAAGCAGGCCCAGAACCCAGCGAAGGTGCCTTCAGGGAGCAGAGCCAGGGGAAAGCAGCCTCTGCTCTACTGAGAGGTGTCCCCCGTTGTTTGGAATTGGGAAGGGAGAAAAGAAGGTAGGTTTCTGGTCCCTTTTGCCCCAGGGAGGAGCTGGTGCTCTCAGGGAAAGACCGAAGGGAATCCCTCACTAACCTGCTACACAAACTGGGACAAATGGTAAAAAAAATCCCATCAAATGCCACAAAATGAGGCCTGGAACGTAAATACAGCAAAATCTCTGCTCACCAGAGCTCCCCAGGCCACAGAAGAGCAGGCAAGAGTCCGACTGTCACCCGTCTGTCCCAATCCTTTCCATCAGTCGGGGCAGCAATTGCTGTTTAATTTTATTTGGGTGACTTTTAATCTGCCTGGGAGGATTTTTTGAGCTGCATCGATTCTGAGCACGCTCTGAGCTCCTGACTAAGGTCACCCCATTGAGCACTGGGGTCGCTCGGTGGAGCAGGTCTCCATAACCACGCAGGGCACCAGGATCCCAGGCTCAGCCCTCGGACCCGACGTTTAAAAATAACCCGGCCGGCGGCCGAGAGATGAAAGGAGCCCTCAGTGTGTCCTCCAAACACAAACCCTTCAATGAAGCCGAGGGATTGAGGCTGGGCCAACAGCTCTGTGAGCAGAGGGAGATCCAGTAGCCAGTGGCACTATGAATAGACCGCTTGTAAAAAAAGAGGGCTTACGTGCCATTTGCACAAGCAAGGAAAAAACAACGCTCAATGAAATCTTTTTAAAAGCTTTGCTTTTTCAGGCTGCATTTTGACATTTGAACGGCTCTGAATTTGATACCTCCAGCTTCAAACTCGTTCCATTACAGAAGCACATGGGAGGGAGGAGAGAAAAACTTGTTTGGCTTGATTTTCAGGTAAACTTAGACTTGACAAGCTTTTTTTCCTGGCTCTCTACATTAGTGGAAAGCGGATAATTGAACACATTCTTACAGCCTCACGACAATATCTTGGGCTCATCTCTACCACGCAGTTTTTGCAGGTCTCAAAAAAACCCTTAAAGCACCATAAACATTTTCTCCCTTTCAGTATTAGAGAAACTCATCTGAGGAGTGCCCAGAACCTTCCTCTTGCCTTTGCTGATTGACTCCTCAGCCCTGGAGGCACCGAGGATCATCTCCCATGGAGGACTGAGCTAGATTTTCCTCTTCTCTTCTTCTAATCCGGTTATTCCCTCAAATGAGGGATCCAGCATGGCTGATGTGATGTTTTTAGGACACTATTCTTGCTGCTTTCTCTGTGACCCTGCGCGCACGTATGGCCACCCAATCAACCTGTGCTCCTCCTGCCTCTGATGAGATAAATAACCTGGTCTTTTGTGTTCTTCCACCTGACTGCCTCCCTCTTACACGTAAGGCAGAAGCAGCAGCGTCAGGGTCCTTTTGGTTGTGTGCGTTTGGATTTCGAGCGGTCGATTACCTGGAATCAGGACCTGGAATGGTCAATGGGAGACGGTGACAGCTGAGGAGAGCTGGATTTCAGAAAGCAGGGGCTCTGCAGCTGAAGATCAGCTCTTTTGTCAGAGTGGACGCCCCAAAACACAATGAACCTTTGAAGCATCTCCATTAGTGTTCGTGGGGTGTTGTCTTTGTGCTTTTGTGTGTCTGTGTTTGCATTAGGAGCAAGTACTCCTGAGGTACCTACTTTTACTGCTGGGGGTCGGGGGGGGCATGTCCTGGATCTCTCAGCATATTACAAGGCAGAGCTGTGCAGAGACCTGAGCTCCTGCTGGAGAGGAAGCTCATCCTGTGCTGATTAATTCTGCTAAGAAACGAAGCCTGGCAGCCAGGCCAGCGGACAGCCCGGCCCTCTTCCCAGGACAGAGGGACTTTGTTCAGCTCAGGTGTCACCGCACAACACACAGAGGCTGGAGCTGCTGGGGAGCTGCAGGCACCGGTCAGGCTTTCAGGGAAACCCAGGTCACGGAGTGCAAACCAGTTGGCTCCCACAGCCGGCTGGCGGATGCCACAGCTCCCAGAGTTTGCTGGATGTTACCACAGAGAGCATCAGCTATTTTGGGTTTGCCTCTTGTTGCTTTTCCAGTGGTGGTGCTGAGGGCAGGGAGAAAAAAACCCATGTGGCCAGATAAGGCGGCTGCTCTGAGCACACAGCAGAGAGAATCAGATAGAGTCATGGACTGGTTTGGGTGGGAAGGGACCTTTCAAGGTTATCTGGCCAAACCCCCCTGCAGGGAGCAGGGACATCTGCAACTAGAGCAGGTTGCTCAGAGCCCCATCCAACCTCCCCTGGAATGTCAGGTGGGTAATTTGGGAATAAGTGAGCCAGGAGGTGATTGGATGGGGAGAGAAGAGCCTTTCTCTGACCTCTGTCCACTAAAAATGCTCACCCATGGCAAAGGGGCTTAAATCAGAAGCTCTGATAATTCATTTCCCTTTCTAATTTTTTTTTTTTTGTTTTTTTTTTAATTAGCATCATGATTTCAGCTAGATGAATACAAACCAAAAGTGCCAAAATTCAGAGGGGGAAGGCAGCGTGTGGTTTCTGAGCAGCCAGCACCCTCTGGCACTGAGGCATCCAGAACAGGCGGCCAAAATACCCAGAATTTGCAAAACTGGAGCGGCGGAGCCGGGAGGGCAGCGATGGAGCTGAGAGCAGTCGTTCCGCGCTCAGCTTTGAGCCTCTTCTCATAGAACTCTCATTTCTCACTACCATTCACGTGCAAACTTGATGTGGGAAGAGGGGAACGATTTGCCAGAAGATGAGAGAATGGTGAGGTTTTTCCTGCTAATACACGCTTTTTAAAAAAATACCCATCCTCTGGCAGCGCAGGGCTTGGGCTCTGAGTCAGCAAAACAGTTCATCACGTGCACAATCATCCCCCAGCCCATTATCGAGGTTAAACATCTGCTTATTTTCAAGCTTAAATATTTGGCAGGGCTGGAGTGGTGTCGCCAAGCGACGGCCAAGACTGGGGGCCGGTAACAGTGGCTCTTGCTGCCAACCTGGAGCTCCAGGTGAGCCCTGCCCAAGCTGCTCTAATGCTTTTAAAGAATGGAAAATAACCCCAAACGGTAAATATGGGAACAAACACTCCCACAGGTCATGTGCTGTTAATTTACTGTTGAATCCGTTCATTTTAATCCAAACCCAGCAGAGCAGTTCTCAGTCTCTGCAGACCGTTGAGCGTTATACTCGATGTCACACGCGAAAGCCTCGCAGGGCACGGCCTTCCCTCGACTGTTTTATTTCACCCAGAGCATTTAGGGCTCTGCCAAATTCTGTCTCTGAGGGTCACTGCAAATGTCTTCTCCTTCTGCTTTTCATATAATGCTGAAAAGTGAGCTCTGGTTGTGTAATTTGTTAACTATTTCTGCAATTTTAGCTTGGAGGCTTTTTTTTTTTATATATATATGTCTATAACTTACTCTCACAGACTTATCCCGCCCCTAAAAAAAATAAGTAGACAAGCAACCTGAGCACTGCTGCCTCAGCAGATTTTTACCTGAAATAATGTCCGTTGTTTCTCTTGGAAGCCAGAGCAAAAAAAAAAAGAGCCAGATTCTTTGATGTCTCGATTTGGAGAGGCTGCTCATGGCAAGGGTTCAGCCTCCCAGCTGTCACCAGGGTCGCTTTTAAATATGAAACCTTTTTTTCCTGATCGTCTTCCGCAGTGTTGCTTCCTATCTGCAATAGCTGGTACTCCAGGTGATCATTTCTGAGCATTGTCAGGAATGGGAACAGCAGAGGAGAAGGTAGGGACAAAGCAAAGGGGCTTACCCGGATTGCTCTGGAAGTTGTTCGTTCCTCAGAGAGCGATTCCTGCCTCTTGGTGCTCTTCAAACGCCCCGGCGATGGCTCCAGGCAGCGTGGCCTTTGGGTTTTATCGTCTCTTTGATGAGCGTTTTCACTCAGGGGCTACAGGACGTGTCCAGGACGCTGGTCCAGGGCTGTGCTTGGATTTTGAGGAGCTGTGCAGTGCGAGGTGCAGCCATCCACAGGGTGAAATCCTGATGCTGAGCTGAGCAGGCGTTGGGGTCACGGCCCCCTCAGCTGCTCCTGCGGGTGCTGCTCGTGTCCCGCTCCCCAACGAGTGCTCCCAACACACAGGGCTGCTCCAAACCCCTGGAAAAAAGATCCCAGGCATTGTTCAACTCCGCTCGGATGAGTTAGACTGCACAAGGCAGTTAAAGTTGTATCGGAAAAGAACAAATGGATGTTTCCTGATTTATGTCTTCATTTAGCTTTTATTTTTTTCTCTGCCTGATGTCGAGGGAAAGACCCTGGTAGGAAACAGTGATGTTATGCAGCTGGTTGTGAGCACCGCCGGGTTCAGTGTCTTTTGCCGTGTTTGATTCCTTGCAGCTGCTCAGGGTTAGTTAATTATCTCCTTAAAAGAGGAATTCCTAGTTGCACAGGGTGACTGGAAGGCTGATGGAAACGTGCAAGAGAGCAGAAACCCAAATGTTTCGGCAGACCCGTAAAACGCTTCCCAAAGCCGACCCCGCAGCTGCAGTTAGCGCCAAACGCTCTCCGGCTGATAGATTTTTCACAAGGGATAAGTTGCTGGAAGAGTTTGAAGTTGAGGATCACCTTGTGCTTGCACAGCCTCGGTCACACCTCGGTAGGGAGCTGGACTGAGAAGCAGCAAGGGCGCGGTTTTGCTTCACGGCATTGCGCCTGGTGGGTTTTTATTGTCACCGTGTCGTCAGCCGAAGCGTTACCGCTGCTTTGGTCGGTGTTGTAATGAAGGATGCTGTGGCCATGCTGCAGCGGTTGTCCTTACGGGCGTGAGCCAGAGTGCAGCGGGTTGTCTGGGAAAAGGGACACCTTTCTGAGTGCGGAAACCTCACAGAGCCTGGGTGGCTGCAGGTCTCAGCCCGGCTTTCCTTACTCTGTCAATCTGCCCCGGCTCTGGGGGAGGTTTCATAGAATCGCTTTGGTTGGAAATGACCTTTTAAGATCACCGAGTCCCAGCGTTGCCCCATCCCTGCCAGGTCACCACTGAGCCCTGTCCCTCAGCACCACATCTCCAGGGCTTGGAAACCCCTCCAGGGATCACGGGGACTCCTCCCCTGCCCTGGGCAGCCTGTTCCACTGCTTCTCAACTCTTCTTTGACGCGGCACAGGGATGCCCACCACCACCCCCCGGCGAGTGCCGTGGGGGCTGAGCACATGACGGCACGGCTCGTGCAGGCGGCGTTGAAAAAAACATCTCGACTGTTGTTGCCGCAAAGCGTGAAGCGAAGTCTGGTCTCGCTTGATCTCTCCCTTCCTTTTCAGCCCGTTTAGCTAATAATAGGCACATGGAAGCGATTAACGCGACCTCGTGCGACCGTTTCTGGTTGTTTGTGCAATCCTCAACATGTGCTTTATCTCGCAGCTACGAGCTGGACGTGTTTGGCACTTGGTAGGCGAGGGACTTGGCCAACCCTGCTGGACGGGGCTCGGCCAGGCTGTTGTCGCCCCATCGCAGCTGCGGCCGGAGCTCCCGGCTTCTCCCCGCACCCCTGCAGCGTCACGCTGGGCTCAGTGTTGGAGGGAATCGCTTATTTTATTCAGTGATTGATGTTTGTTTTTTTTTTAACTCGTGGCCTTCGTAGTTGAGATGAGCTCATTCTTTGCCTGGGCTGTGCAGAGACAGCCTTTGCTTCTCTTCTCCTTCATCACCAGCGATGCCCCTGCCGCAGCCAGGGTGGGTTTTGTCTTCAGCACGCTCTTTGAAACCCCTCATGTCCCTGACATTCATCATCAAGTCCGGGTGGATCCCTGTCAGATGCCAAAACTGAGGGTAGAGGGGGAAATCAATTAAAATTGCGGAAAAACTTTCCATATCCCTAAAGAAATCTTGTTTTCCTTGAAAATCATTTAATAGAAAGTTGGATCGAGGTTCCACTTTCTGTCCAGCTGGCAACTGGTTCACAAAGTCATCCAAAAAACTGTTTGGAAACCGTGTTGTTGACTACACCAACCATTTAACACACCAAGTGAGTTAAAAAATAATGTGAATATTGCAGAAAATTAATACTTAGCATATATACATTTAAGGAAAATTAAGATTCAAAATGTGCAAGTATAAATTATAGAATCCCAAACTGGTTTGGGCGGGAAGGGACCTTTCAAGGTCAGCTGGTCCAACCCTCCTGCAGGGAGCAGGGACATCTGCAACTAGAGCAGGTTGCTCAGAGCCCCATCCAACCTCCCCTGGGATGGTTCCAGGGATGGGGCAGTGACCACCTCTCTGGGCAGCCTGGACCAGGCTCTCACCACCCTCAGCACCAACAATTTCTCCCTTCTCCCTGCTCTCAATCTCCCTCCTTTAATTTCAAGCCATCCTCCCTTGTCCTGTCCCAACTGTGGCTCAGCAGCGGCCCTGTGCCGTCCGGTGGCATTGCTGGGTCTCCTTGAGGTTGTTTGCATAACTTTCTACGTGCTCTTTGGATTCCAAGTGCTTGTTTTGAACTTTGTTGGAATAATACTTTGAAGTGTTGATCCATGACGTGGTTTCCTACAGCCTCCTGAGAGGAACGAGATAATTAAAAAAAGATCTTGCTGGGTTTTGGGTTTTCTTTTTTCTTCTTTTCCCCCAAAAAGATTGTTTTGGAGGTAAAAGCTACTTGGTTTATGCTGTGCCTGGGAGGCAGGTTAGTTCTAGGTCTATAAAAACTGGAGCTTGAGCAGTGTTACAGGAGCAGGAGGGATAATGTAGGTCCTGCTGCAGCAGGGAGCTCCTGCAAACGGAGCAGAAATGCGGTAGTATAGAAGGGCATTTAGTGCAAAATGTATCATAACTTAAATAATTTGGTTGCTCTACACTTGTGGCTTCTGCCTGGACGTTTAGAGGCTTTTTTGGAGTTTCCCAAATCCCTCTGTTAACCACTGGGAAGAGCATCGCTGAGCGATGGGAAGCTGGGGAAGCTCCGCTCGACGTGGAAAGCCATGGCCAAAAGTAATGTGTAGACTGGAGCAGACAGTCGTGTGCCGGCAAAGCCGAGATGCTTATGGTTTCCTTTCTCATTTCTGTGCTCCTGGGACACGAGTACACAGCTGACAGTCCACAAAAGAGCAGCTCAGTGCTAGCAGAGGTCATAGCACTGAGCACCTCTCAGACCTCGAGTGCCACAGGTCACCTCGCCTGTCCTCTGAACCCCGTCCTGAGCTTTCCAAGTCGGAGACACCCACCTTTCTTTGCCGTTTTTGACCCAAAGCCCACCTGCACGCTGCTTCCCCCGGGGCTGCCGGGTGGGTTCTCTCTCCGAGACTACACCTGCTGAGGACTACAAGGAAATCTGGCAACCCCCATCCTATGGGAAAAAGAAGTTGCACAGCTTCACGGTGTCAAAGAGGGACGCCCGTTAAGTAGCCAGCCGCGCTGGTCTACAAGGACAAATAGGATCTCACCATCAAAAAACCTCCTTTTCCTGTCTGTTGGACCACAAAAAAAACGTGCTGAAGAAACACAGAGCAACACCTGCTGCTCCGGGGGTTGTTTTTCAGGTTGTTAGAAGAGCAAAATAACAGTTTTAAGGCACAGGCAGCATATCAGAGCAGCACACAGGCCACTGCACACCTCTGAAACGAAAATCTTTGTACAAAATAAGCCTCCAAATGTGCTGAAGTTGTGCTGATGTCTAGAAGCAATAAGTGACAGGGAGATACCAAGTAGAAGCAGTTGTAGTTTAGTGGCAGGAGGACGTGGCGATGGGGAAGACACCAGCCTGAGCTGTCTGTGCCCCAAGCCTGGAAAACAGGGACCTCAGAGTGATGTGGGCCCCCTTTTCCCACCTCCATCCCCACCCAGGTGGCCCTGTAGTGCCCGGTTTAGCTAGCCAAGGAAGGAGACTCCTTCTCCTCTTGGCCAAATATATCCCCTCCATGGTGTAGTCATGGGTGGGGAACCATAAAGGATAAATGAGATCTCCCCAAGGGCACATTGTTAATGTCACAGAGCTCCAGGCTCATCCTTTGGGCTTCCCCACGTGACCTGTGCTCACCCAGAAGGTGCAGGAGCCAGTGCCTTTGGTAGATTCACTTGGGAGCTTTGCCTTGGGTGGTCTTGTCTAAGGCAGATCCACAGCTCATCTGCTCTGCCAGCTGAAGCTGCTGGAAATTCAATGAGCTGTAAATATCCTTCTCATAAATAAAAAAAAGTATTCCGCTTAAACATCAGCATAAGGGCTCGTCACTCTCCTTGCTCTGAGCAACTCTTTGGAATAATCAGGTATTCCAGAAATTAAATTAATTTCCAAATAGCTGCAGGGTCACTGAAAAATTCCGAGACAAGGAGTTAAACTTGTTTCCTTTTCCTTTGTATTTAAGCTCATTTTCATTGTGTACAGAGCATATCTGAGAGAAACTTTTGCGGTAAACATGCATTACTACCAGCTTCTGCAAGGAAACATATTTTTGTCTTGTTTTGTTTCGAACTGGGGCTTTAAATGGATCCTTCTATAGTTCTCAAGGTCATTGTTAAATATTTTAAATAGTTGGTCAGATGCCAAAATATTTTCATTGCCTGGATTTCTCCCCTCAGAGAATTACTGCAAACAATGAAATGTGGCATCTTCAGCACTTGTGTCGGAGAGAAGCCCACCATGACAAGCAGCTTTGGAGCTCAGGAACTTGAAGTTTGATGTTGTGTTGAGTAGGACAAAGAGTTATTTCATCACCAGAGCTCTGCAGCATCCTGGACTGCAATTATTACAGCTTTTATTTATGAGGGGGAAAGACATTTCTGCGGTTTGTATTCAAGTTGGGCTGGAACCAGTTGCCGTCCGTAGAAATATTTGGATGAAGCAATTGCAGAGGGAAAGGCTTCGTTGCCCCTCATGCTTTCAGTGTTTGTTAGAGCAGGAACAGCCACAGGCTGGTGAAGGCAAAATAGCCAAATCAAAAGGAAAACTATTTTCTCCTTTCCGCAGTTCTCAAGCACAGTGTATAAATTTGCAGAGAAAGCCATTTCAAGATAGTAGGAGAAGTCCTCGGGAGTTTGGGCCAGTCCTTGATCTAGAGTGGGATATATGAGCAAGTCTTGATCTTGCCATACAGCTTGATTTTCTGCTTTCTTGATTTTATACTGAAAAAATAATTAAGGTCTTTCTGGCTATGCTTTTCACCATCACTTTCCCTATGGAAGGAGCTGAGGCCGACAGATACGCAGCAGTGAAAGAGGCAGATACCGCAGCTACACCGTGGAGATGGACAAAAGAAATGCTCATATGTCTCAGAGGAAGGAGTAACCAGAATTTTCTGAAGTTGGTTTATGAACAGATCAGTCTTCCTTTTGTGAGGGAAAAAAAATACTGCAAGGGCTGGAACCCTCTGCTGGGAGGCCAGGCTGGGAGAGTTGGACTTGCAAGCAGGAGATGTTGCCCTTTGCATTTCAGATGCCTCCTGCGTAGCTTGAAAATTATTTTTAAAGCTGGAAATTGAGATTTAAGAGGAAAAAGAAATATGATAATGAGATCTTAATATGGTCTTAAGCTTTTAACCTCACAGCTTTAGCTGTTCCAAATGCAGTTACCTGATGAGTTTAGATGTGACCGTGTTTGGAGGCAGCGTATTTTGGCTCCCTGGATATTATCTTACAGTGAGGATCAACATCTCTAAGCGTGTATTTCCACAACCAGTGGAGACAAAGGGAGGGGTCTGCAAACCTGGGTCACGCAGAACCTGGGTGTGATAAACAGGACCGGGGAGATGGTGCTCGAGGTGCCCATTGCTTGGGATGTTATTTCTTTATGATCTCTTTTCTGGCCTGCTTGATATTTGTTTTACGCAGCTGCCTCCAACATCTGCTTTTCATCTCTGCTCCTTATCCATGGAGATAGTAAAAAATGCCTTTCTTCTTTCAGCTGCTTTATGTGTCTCCTGCCTTGTCAATGAAACAGGCAGGTAATTGAATTCAAAAATTGTTTTTAAGTGGGCTATTGCAGATTTTACACGCAAGTAATTAAAGGAGTGATGTCAACTGCTTTCCACATAGAGCAAGATGAGGAAAAATGCTGGGAAGGCTGGAACCCTCTGCTGGGAGGCCAGGCTGAGAGAGTTGGGCTTGTTCAGCCTGGAGAAGAGAAGGCTCTGGGGAGAGCTTCTTGGTATCTTTCAGGGCTTCCAGGGGCCTGGCAGAAAGATGGGGACAAACTTTGGAGTAGGGCCTGTTGGGACAGGACAAGGGGGAATGGGTTTAAACTAAAAGAGGGAGACTGAGACTGGAGAGAAGGGAGAAGTTGTTGGTGCTGAGGGTGATGAGAGCCTGGCCCAGGCTGCCCAGAGAGGTGGTCGCTGCCCCATCCCTGGAACCATCCCAGGGGAGGTTGGATGGGGCTCTGAGCAACCTGCTGTAGTTGCAGATGTCTCTGCTCCCTGCAGGGGGGTTGGACCAGATGACCTTGAAAGGTCCCTTCCCACCCAAACCAGTCTGTCATTCTATGAAATATCCAAGGAATCTGAAAGCAGGCTGAGCCTATTCTGTAGTTTCAAGCTGAGATCTTTTTCCACCTTTCAACCTGATGGCTTTTAAGCTGCTTTCCCAGCCTCCGACCTCTCCCCTCTTCACTTGGGGAGATTAGGACCCAAGTTGTGGTTCAGCCTTTTAGCCCAGAATCCATCTCTAGAGCATCAGACTTCCTGGGTGAGCAGCTTCTTCTGGCCAAACATGTAGTCATAATGTCAGAAATAGCTGATTCTTTGGCTTTTGTCATCGGTTGGCATGAAAACGCTGCTGAGCAGCTCCGCAGCCCTGCGCCCCAGCTGTGATTTAGGAGCTTTGCCCTTGTCGGGGGTCCGTGTTAAGCAGCTATTCCATAGCAGTTCCAACCTGCAATCGCCTTCCCTTCTCTCCTCGTCCCCAATAAAGGCGGGATTGTTGCTTTTGGATGAAGGAGGCCAGAGCTCTGAGGCATTTCTCAAAAAGCAAATACAACTTTTGACCTCAGCGAGGAGCAGAGTTTTGCCTGGATTGAAGGTCAGCAGCTCCACGAGCCGTACGGGATAGAGACGCTGATACTTCCTCCCTCTGACAGTGCAGCCTCCTTGGAGAAAAACCCTTTTTCTTAGAAAATCCCTCTCTATTTGATAGGGTTTTTTCCATGCTTTGTTGTTTATCTCCTTGGCTCAATCTTGCCATTTAGATAATGTTCTTCTATGCTACAGTATCTGTGTTTCTGTGGCTGAGCTTCTCTTGCATCTGGAATCAGCCGCGGAACAGGCAAATCTGCCTTTCCTCCCGTAGATGATCAACGGTGAGGATGGCTGCTAAGCTCCACAACAGGCATTTATCAGGCAGAAACCGCTTCCATGCTCAGATGGGGTGGTCTGAAGTATAACTGACCCTGCCAGCCTGGAGAGCGAACAGGGTTTGATCCCTTCCTCCTCCTTCTTCCCTTCCTCTGGGCCTGAGCCCGTCATAGGGAAAGGAGATTGGAAAAAAAGCTGCCAGGTCACGGCTCTGGTGTCATAGGAGGTTTCAAGGAGAGAAACATGGAGAAGAATTGGGGCCAGGTGGAATCAGAGTCTGCAAGCCCTGGAGGTCCTAAAACCAACCCTGCAGCAAAGCAGCACCGAGCTCGGTGTCCGCCTGGAGTCACATCCACCGGGTTTCTTCTGCGGGCAAAGGAAAATCTGATGCATGTGTAGATCTGAAAATGTAAACTATGGTGAAGTATCTGCTTATAGTGTGACCTCTTGACCCGAGGGGGGTTTTCTCTTCTGGGGTGAATTCCAGCAAACCACTGTGCTCCTGTGTTTACAAGGAAAACGCCTGTTTTCTGTATTCTCAGGGCCACTGCTTGTCACGCGAAAAATCCTCTTTGGGAAAAGTAAGACTGGTGAGCGTTGCTCACCCCGGGAAGGCTGCAGCAGGGAATAAATATTCCTACTCCACTATTAAAAAAAAAAATATGAAAAAAAAAGAACTAAAATTTGATTTAAATAGTGGTTATGCATTTGTTCTGAGTTTTAAACCATCGAGGTGCTGGGTTACTCTACCCCAGAGCAGCTACAGGGCTCAGAGCAGGGTGAGTGCCCCTTGTAGCCAGAGCCTAGGAAACGGATTCTGAACACACCGGGAAGGATTTAGCCCACTCTGGGGACTCGCCTGTGCGGTCTGGCAGCCTGACAGACAAACAGCCCTTCCAGAAGGATGCTGGCTCCTCACTGTGGCAACAAGAACGATTTTAGCTGGTAAGCCTGTCGGCGGAGGCAGCACAGGAGGGAGGTGGGAGCAGGATGGGAAGGTGATGGATATCCAGTGGAGCTTGGAGAAGGATGGAAAGGTGATAGATGTTCGGTAGAGACTGGAGAAGGATGGAAAGGTGATGGATGCCCAGTGGAGGCTGGAGCAGGATGGAAAGGTGATGGATATCCGGTAGAGGCTGGAGCAGGGGGGAAAGGTGATGGATGCCCAGTGGAGGCTGAAGCAGGGTGGAAAGGTGATGGAGGGCCTGTGGTGGCCAGCCATGGGGTGCCAGCACCCCCAGCTCCCTGCGAGCTCCATCACCCCTTCAGGAGCTGCTTTTACAGGAGCCATTTCAGCCAAGGAACAGGGTAAATCACAGTTCCAGTAAATGACAGACGGGGTCCTGCAGCTCCCGATGGTCTGTAAACAGGCTTCTGTGCGCCTGGCAACAGATCAGAGCCACGCGAATCAATCCGTCCAGCTCCGCAGCACACTCAAGGAAAAGCCAAAACCAATATGTTTATGAAATCAAAACATCACAAACAGGCTTTATTTACACTGCTGGTACTGAAAGGAGAAACAGATGCGTCTGCTTTGGGGGGCCTGTTCAGCCAAATTTCAGGAAAACAGGGAGATCAGAGGGAGGGAGTAAAAGGAATTGAAATGTACAGTCTATTACATCTCCAGTTTTAAATATTTTAAATCACTCTCGTGGTGCTGCTGCAAACGGAGCTGGGCTCGGCTTTTCCAGCACTGGGCTGCATCCCTCCGTGGATTGGTGCCGTGGGTTAACTTGCCAATAAACATCCCGGTGAGAGAGCTGGGAGGGGCAGAAGCATCGGCCACGGCTCAGATGGGCCCTTGGCACAGAGAACTCTGCTGGATAATTGTCTTTATTGCCATAAAAGGTAAAAATAAAACACGAAGCAACACACTGAGCGGTGCTGCTGACATGGTGACTGTCTGACCGAGCAGCGCCTGGAGACACGGCGTCCGAAAAAAGGATTAGGGCAAAAAACATCCTCTTTATAGACTTGTCGTGTTTTGGAATGGAGAACTGGCAGGATTTTTATTGTGAAACACATCATTAACCATTCTCCTCAGAGTACTGGTGGGGTTAGAGCGCCTGTGTCTCCCAGACACATCCCTGCTGAGTGGCACTAGCTCTCTCCTGCATCTGTCCATCCTCAGCTCGGATGCTCTTACATCCAGGGCAGGTCAATCCCACACAGCTCTTGCCCATCATTCCATCTCCATCTTTGTCAAGGATTGTTGAGCAAGGGTTGTTGAGCAAGGCAGGACTCTCGGGCACCTGCTACTCCTGGTTGTCCCATCGAGTGCTCAGAAAATTGTTAGGAATTGTTTGTGCGCAGACCTGGTGTGCAAACCAGCTACAAACTGGTTACGTCTGTCCCAGGGCTGGTGATTTGCTCTGAGTTTGGGTGCTTTGAGTGTGACCAGTAGGTTGAGAGAGGTTCTTCTCCCATTCTACTCTGCCCTGGTGCTATTTTTCAGCCTCTGCTTTTGTTCCTGGGGAACTGGAAGCAAAACGCTCACAAATACCAGAAGTCAGAATGCAAATGCAGGTGGCTGACAACAAAGCTGCATTTGGGCTAAAAAATTAAGACAGGAGTGAACTAAGACCAAACTTCTATGTCTATCCACATTAAGTATCAATTTCCATAAGTATCAGTGTTTATTTGTCGCAGTCCAATGTTTATTTACCACAGTCCAGTGTTTATTTGCCACAACCCAGTGTTTACTTGCCATGACCTAAGTGGGACAGGTTCATTCTTCAGCCCTGGCTGTAGAGCCATGTAAATTTTTGCCCTAACTTGATAAATCCATGAGGCAAAGGAGCAGAAAATCCACCCCAGTGGGATTTATTTGGCATCATTGCAGCCTGCGAGGGAGAGCTCCCCGAAACCAGAGCTGGGCATAGTGTGGCAGAGGACTGAGGTGGCAGGTGGAAGGTGAGGTGGTAGGACCAGGTCCAGAGCTGGCCGTGATTTGCCGCTGCCTCCTCCCAGCATCGTGCTGTGCCACAGTATCTGCTGGAGCAAACCAGTATCTGCCAGAGCAAACTGGGAGGTATTTTCTTTCTGGTTGGCCTACACCATGGCTTTCCCAGCAGAGGGCACGATGTGCAAAGGAGAACCACGATCACCCCGGCCAGAAGTGGTTTCAGAAATGGTACAGCATAAAGCGACGAGTGTGCAGAGCCAGAACCTCCCAAGGCAGGACGTGTCGGGGTTCAACGTGTCCTTGAGTGCCTTGTGAAGGGTCTGGCTGCCTCCGGAGAGAGGACCCCGCGCTGCTGACTGCTCCCAGCCCACAGCTGCACGGCCCAAACTGCTTCTGCTCTTTGGGAAGTCCTTGGTTTCAACATAAACCACTCTCAAAGCTGTTTTAAATGTAATGTGAATTAAAAAAAAAAAAAAATGAGCCACCATCTGTTAGAAGGGACTTAATTGCTCCTCGTTTTCTGGAGTTTTGAGGCATTGATGTCAAAATAGCAACATTTTCCAAGATAAATTAATGTCTTCTAGTGAAATAGTTTACTGCTGGAAGCAAACCCGTCTCCTCAGTTCAGCCTGTTCATGTGATTGTATGAGGTCTAAATTCAAGTCCTTTGTTTAGATTATCAGCGCTTAAAAAAATAGATCTCTGAAAGATTGACCTAGTTGGAGAAAAATACTTTCCTGTATGACCGTTTCCGTCTCTGAAATGGCTCTCTGGATTATTATCAAATTTTTATTGCCAGGAAAGGCCTGAGAAAGGTTCTGTTCTTGCCTTAATTGAGGCAAACATGCTGTTTAGCCTCAGCTGTATATTTTAACTATTCTGGTCATTCCCGTAGTACGGAAATTTCCCTCTTTGTGCACCGTCACGTATATTCCAGAATGTCCTTTATTTCAACTTTCCCCTCATACAGTGCTGCCACAGTCATGTGCTCCCTGACTGACACACACTTAAAAGTATTGAAATCTAAACTGATTTTCTTCCAAGAGATAAAATTAAGAACCATAGAATGGTTTGAGTTGGAAGGGACCGTAATGATCAACCAGCTCCAACCCCTTTGTTGTAGGACACTTTTATCCTGGACGCTTGACACACATCCTAGATCGGTGCAGTGACCAGTCGGGCTGAGGAGCAGCTGCTCAGAGCAGCTCCTGCTTGGTGAGAAGGGAAAAATCACAAGCTCAAGGCCTTCTTTTTCCTGCCACCCAAGAAAGAGGTGCTGCTCCACACCCTTGGGAGCTGCTTATCTGCTCACGGTTTGCTGAACGTTGTTGTTTGTTGGTACTGTGAGATGAACCAGCTGGGCCACGAAGCTTCAGGATGTTCAAAAAGCAGATGACAAACGGGCAGGAAAGGATTTCACACCCCCGCCCCCTGGGGCTAGCGTGTGTTTTAGAGTTTATTTTCTGCTGCTTGGCAGATGTTGAAAAGAGAACTTGGACCAAAGGTAGCTCTGGAGCTGGGCACACGGGTCGCTCAGCAGAGCTCTCAGCACAGCCCAGGTTGGTTGTGGTTTTGTTTCACCCCTCCCTTGCTTTTAGGATATTCTCCTGGCGAACAGCACCCTGGCTGGTTTTCCCGGTTGTCCCATTATCCCGTAGCCAAGGATTTTTTCCAGGTTTGGAGGGATTTGTCTAAGGTTACCAACCTCTAACCAACAGATGGGCTGTGGACGTGCGCTTGGCCTACCCACCTTGCTTTCTCCACCACCACCAGCTCACGTTCTCCCCGTGGTGTTTCCGTCCCAGTCCCACCACTGAGCGCACCCTGGCTCCCTAAAAGCTGCTCAACCTCTCGGGGACTTGCTTCACCCCATCGCCGTAGGGTGCCCACAAAGCAGCTCCTCAGCCCTGGGTGACAGGCGGAGGGTCTTCCCTCCGCAGCAGCCGTGAGTAGGCCCTGGATCTTCGCGCTCCCTGGTGGCTTTCTGCTGAGAGGGGAAAGGAAATGCTTTTGATTTATCAGTTTTATCATCCTGTGTAAGGTTTGTTTCCTTTACATTTGAGAAGGTGATCAGAAGTGGGGGGTGACAGCAGAAAAATGTCGTCTTGCTTTGCCTGCTTAGATTTAGGACAGGAGATAGAAGCACGTGGCAGCGTCTCTCTGTCATTTGGGTTTTCTCTGTGTCCCTCTTTGTTGCATTAAGGAGTTAAATGTGGTCTAATTAGTTAAAATCTTCCCAACTTTGGCTGTAATAAGGTTAAATCATCTTATCTGGAGATCTCAGCTCAGCGAACCCGATGCCTGACATTTTATTTTACACCTCTTTTTGTCTTTGGTGATGCAACTTGGGAAACTCTGCTCCTCAGCCTGTGTCAGATGGGGGAAGTTTTAAACCCTGTTCTAGGCCTGATCTGCCGTCATTGAAATCAGAGGGAGGAAGTCCCCACCAGGCTGTTCTTCACCTTCCCATGTGTTTTTCTTGCAAATCCACCAAGGTGGAGACGCAGCAATCAAAGCGCTGGGTTGTGGGGCCCATGGTTATCTTTGCAGAATGGGGATGGTCCCCAGGGTTTGGGGTTTTTCTTCATGTTTTCATTGTTGAAGACTATTTGGGGGATTCATTTGCTTTTCAGAGGGGTGTGTAGGTAGAAGATGCTGAAAAAAAACCCTCAGAGCTGTGGGTTTATTTGTTTCTCTGTGTATATTCCTCAAGTTTTGAATAGGAGAGGTCACTAAAGAGTTTGTTGGTTCTTAAACACGTACAAGAGCAGAGAGCAGGACACCCAGCTCTGGAAACAGCCAGGCTCTACAGATGACCTACTTTTATTAGTATTTTTGTGCTAGATCTCCATCAGTGACTTTCCAGAAAATAAAAACTATTGTGAAGAAATAGCCGATAAAATATTCTGGGGTTCATAGCACGTTTATTCGGGCTGGAGAAAGCTGATAACCATTGTTGGTGGGGAATGCTGTAGTATTATCATCTGCTGACAACGTTTTGGTTGGTAGCTCTCTTAAGATTAGCAAAATGCTCATTCATGCTGTGGAAATGAGTCACTTGGGAGGGAGAAGAAATTTCTCGAGCTCTCATTTTGCGCCTGCGCCGTGTCAGAGCCTCACTTCTCTTTAGTCATCATTTTGTGGAGTGTCTTGTGTGAAATGATTCACTTTTTCCAGAGCAATTGAATTTTCGGTGTTTCCTGAACGTTACAATAACAATTGTTGTTCTAACAAAAGCCAACAGAACCAAGTGGATGGTGTTGTTTAAAACCTCACCTTGCAGCCAGCTGAAAGACATGTCCTGGTGTTGCAGGACAGTAAGACAAACTCATTGCCTATGTATCTCCTATCCCAAAACTCTCGAGGTCAGATGGAGAAGGCAACGTGCTCCGCTGCCGAGCGGCACTCGCTCTTGCACAGGGACCGATTTAAAAGCTACATCAAATTATTATGCATGAAAAATAGCATCTCTGCTGCTGAGTCTGCTTGGACTCACTTCCCAAGAGCTGGAGCTGAGCTTTAGAATCACCCATTCACGTGGTTTTTGACAACATGAAGCTCAGCTGGTGGTCCAGGCGTTTGGGAGAGTGGAGAAGGCAGATGCAGCATCCCCTTGCCTGGTTCCCTCCTGCTCAGAAAACAACAGCCCTGCCCTACAGCTGCTAAAATTGTGTCCTCCTGTCCCCCTGGGCAAGAAGGTACCACCCACGGCATCCCACGCAGCTCGTCCTGGGATCCTGATTTCCAGAGACAAATAAATACGTGCAGTGTTTTGCTCTAGGCAACCTGCTTTTTAGGTGCTTGCTGCTTAAGCCCAGTCACTCTCCATGTTTGCTTTCATTAATTCCTGAAGAAAAGGTTTGTCCTGAGGGCAGAGGCACTTGTCAGGATGAGAAAAAAAAAAAAAAAGAATAATTCATGAGCCAAGTGGTGAATTCAAAGCTTAAACATCCTGTGTGTGCACCAGACACAGTGGGCTTCTGCAGGAGGAGCCCAAAGCGGATCACCTCCTGAGAAAAAAAATACATATTTCTAATGGATTACACCCAGGCTTTAGCCAAAGCAAGTTTTATTCATTACAACACTTCAAGTAGGATTTTGTGTCTCCTGGAGGTAGGTGTTTAGGCTCCCAGAGTAAGCACAGTGTATCGCAGCACAGCAAATTACAAAGACGTGCTTCTTGCAGGAGGAATCGGCATTGTTAGGCAACGCGCACCCAGGGGTTTTTTTTTAAGTGACTCGATTACATTTCTGCTTTCACTGGACACCCAGCCCTCAGCAGGGTTTCCTTTCAGTCTTCCCAGAAACAATGTCAAGCAGCCTTCACTCGCTTCTGGCCCCGCTAGATCCGCAGTGCCGATATTCATCATAAATGACTGTGCTTAGGCAGAAAACTTCAGGGAATTCCGGTAACAACAGTGTTCACAGCTTTTTGAAGTGTGCTACTGCAGACAAAAGGATTAGACTATCGGTCAAGATTTTAGCAGTTTTAAGTAAAAGCTCAGCTTTCTCATCTCTTAGAGCCAGCTAAGAGGGGTTGGTGTCTTCTCTCAAGAACAAGTGACAGGACAAGAGGAAACGGCCTCAAGTAGCACCAGAGGAGGTTTAGGTTGGAGCTGAGGAACAATTTCTTGCCCTGCAAGGTTGTCCAGGCCTGGCTCAGGCTGCCCAGGGCAGGGCTGGAGTCCCCATGATCCCTGGAGGGGTTTCCAAGGCCTGGAGATGTGGTGCTGAGGGACGGGGGTTAAGTGGCGACCTGGCAGTGATGGGTTAATGGTTGGACTTGATCTGAGAGGTCTTTTCCAACCAAAACTGTTCTATGATTCTATGTCTTTTGTGTACAACTCTACAGCTCTTGGCTCAACAGATCCCTGAGGAAGCCTCTAAGCACCCTTTTATATAAAAAAATACTTGAGTTGCTTTAATTTTTACAGTTATTCATGAAATGTCCTTTGTTTCATGTGTCCGGTGAGTAAACTCGAGATTGCAGACGGTCAAAGCGAGCCTGCTGTGCAACGCCAGCACCGCCAGCCCAGCTTGGTGGTGTGTCAGTGCCAAGGGGCTCCTCAGCCCCAAGCTCCTCCCAAGGACCAAGGCAAACTAGCACCAGAAACCAGGAAGGTTTCAGCTCAGCCAAGTGCCAAAACATGAAGCCTTGGTCCTGGTTATTGAACTCTTTTCGAACCAATGGTTTGAAGTTGCGTTGAAGCGTCTTCTCTTTGGTATTGCAGTTGCTGCTTCTCCTGGCAGTAGAGACTACTGTGTTTTCAGTGTGGATCGATTAGTCATGCTAAAAAATATTTTGTAGTAGATGTATACATTGAAAATCCTTAGAAGAATCCCCAGGAGGTAGCTGAGGGACCTGAGAAGAGCTGCAGCCGTGCTGGAGACGTGAAAGAACCCAGGACAGGGGCTGGAGGTGGGAGCAGAAGCGCCGCTGGCTTTCAGGAGGTCATCCATCTGGAAGAGGGTGCACTCCGCGGTCACCAGGATCCAGATGACCCTGGCCGTCAACCTGGCGTTTTTCACCGTCCGTAACCGTCGGGATTCTGTTGGGAAGAAGGTGATCAGATAAGCCTCCAAGGCGACGCAGCTTAGCAGCAGGCAGCTGACGTGGGCGTTCGCAGCGAGGAGGTTCCGCAGCAGGGCTGGCGATGAGACGCTGAGGCCGAAGGTCCACGCGGCCGCCTCCGACACGACGCTGACGAAAACCAGGAGGTCTGCCTTGGCCAGGCTCGCGATGAGAACGGCGGTGGACTTGGAGGAGACCTTGGCGGACTGCAGGGTGATGATCGTGTATAAACTGCCCAGCAGGCCCAGGGAAGTGCTGATGGCGTTTGAAGAAGATAGGACAAGGTATTGGACGTATTTAAGTACCAGGTATCTTCTGAGGTCTTTCATGTGGTCTCTCTCCATAGAAATGCCAGTTAGGGCAGAATACCTAGAATACAGATTTTAAAAAGGGTGATTAAATGGGAAATTTTAGGAAGAATTTCTTTACCGAAAGAGTAGTCGGGTGCTGGAACGGGCTGGTGGAGTCAACATGCCGGGAGATATTCAAACAATGTGTAGATGAGGCACTTCAGGACATGCTCTAGTAGGATGGTGAGGTGGTTTTTGTGGTTATTTTATTTTATTTTGGGGTTTTATTTTATTTTGGGGTTTTTTATTGTTTTTTTGAGGGTTGTCAGGTGGACACGGTGATCTTAGGCGTCTTTTCCAACTGTGACAATCCTGTAATTCTGTAACTGGTGGGATAGATTCCAGACAAATTATTTTGTACCTGCATTTGTACAGGAACATGCTGGTGTCCTGCACACTCCAGCATTTTCCTTGGTTGGCTACCCAGCTTCAGAGGCGTTCAGGGTGCGAAATCCCTGCATTCATCATTAATTCAATTGCATATAAACCCAGGGGATAGCGTTTTGTTATCATTAGCACAGGAGTCATCGAAGGGAACTGGAATGGCTCTGGACCACTACTGGGAAAGACTGAGGTCAAAACAGGGCTACTTTCATTGTGAAGAATCCGTTCTCTGCTGTGGCAGCAAGAAGATAATTTCCAGTTGTGCTACGCAGAAGAGTAAACGAGCTAATTATTAATCATTCTGGGAAACAAAGTAATAAACCAGAGGGAATCCTCTCCAAGAACTGCCCTAGTTGGATCATCTATTGAGAATTACCAAATACCCATTTGGTGATTTTTCCAGTCATTAGCGCAACTCTTCCTGCACCTTTGTTTGGTGTCTGTAGATTCTAAACACAACTGAACACTCTGGTCTAGTGGGAGGTGCCCCTGCCTGTGGAGAGAGAGTTGGAACTGGATGGTCCTTAAGGTCCCTTCCAACCCAAACCATTCAATGGTGGTGTGATTTCCAGAGCTGCACCAGCTGCCGCGTGGCTGGAAGCTGGCCCAGCTGGTGCCCAGACTCAGCTACGGCACCATTTAAAACGTTGCTTTAATGTTCTTGTTTTAGGCCTTTGGGAGTTAACTAAAAGCCAAGCACCATCTCAAGCATTATGGCTAAAATGTATTGTTTCAGTTTCTTTTTCTTTGGCCTAAGACCAACTTGCTGCCCCACCAGCATTTTTCTCCCTGGGCTTAGCAGAGCTGTAATTAGATAGAGCTCTCATTTCCCCCTGAGGCAGTTACACTCTTATGCTCCCAGTTTGTTATTAGTTGCATCTCCTAATGCATCCAGTTGCATATTTAGGTGAGATCTGACCCAGAATTTACCTTAGATTCAGTAGGAAGAGGTACCTGGATGATACACTTCTGCCTGGGGGTCCTTCACATCTCAGTGGGTGGCTTGAAGTAAAGTATTTTGCTTCAGTGAGATTAAATTTCCTTAACAGCCCCTCCTGGTTGTTTCATATCCACATGCTGAAGTGATCTACTAAGTCAGGGCTGCATCCCAAGGTTCTACTCATTTCCTATTCATGCCAAGTATCCATCACCTCCAACTACAGCCTTGCAATGACGTAGAGAACTGGTTGGAGATGACTAACAGCTCAGGATCTCACCTGGTATTTACATCCTCCTATCTTCAGCAGGAATGAAGTTTGTGAAGTGCCCAGATGTTTTTAGGTAGCAGCACAACCTGTGTAGTGTTGCACTGAAAGGGCCCAAGTGTGACCTGTCCCTGTGTAGGACAAGGTTACGAGGACCAGGAAAACACTGATTTGGTTCAGTCATTGGTTTCCTATGATCTCAAAAGCAAGAAAGATGTTTACAAAACGATGGGGAGAGGATTATATGATAAAGATGAGTATAAAAGAATATCATAAATGTATAAGAATTATGTAGGAAAGACGAAGACAAGATGAAGCGCAGCGAAGAAGTGATGTACGGGTAGGAGGAAACATTCCATAAATCCATTGTCAGGCAAAGGAAGACCGAGGAATGAGTCTTCTCCCTGCAAAGTTTGCATTACCAAGCAACTGCTGGTGACAGAATTGGAAGACTGGACCTATTGTTTTTTCTCTGAAAAGCACACTTATGGCTGGACACGTGCCAGAGCAAGAGCTAGCAGCAGAAGACCTCTGGTAAGGTTCCTGAGTAGACTAAAGGAAGCACGAGATGGATGAGGCTTTGATAAATTCTGGGGTTTCAAATTCCTGAGCTTTAAGGAATTTATCCAAGACCACTTAGAAAGCAGCTGAAGCAATTTCAGAGGTATTCATGTTTAGCAGGGAGAACTTTTAAAAGACAAGCGGTAGAAGTTCCAGAGAACTTGAAATAGCAAAGATGGGGCCTGACTGTAGAAGGGAGGAGCGGAGTAAGAGCAGCCAGAAAACCGTCAACTTCAGTTCCCCGAAAACTGCTATAATAATCAAGCAAATTGTTATCTAAATGGTAGAGGGGAGATAAGGAAGAACAATGTAGATTTGTCACAGATAAAGCACATTTATCGAGCTCAGCTTCTTTCTGTAGCAGGGTAACAGATGTCACGGGGGAGGAGAGAACCAGCAAGTGTCACATACCTTGAATTTTCTTAAAACTTTCCGTATTGTCTCCTGAGGCATTCTAATAGAGAAGCAAGCTGGGGAAATGTGGACGAGACAAAACTAGGATTATATCGTGCAGGGCTGGATGGGGAACCAAGAAAAGGCTGATTATCAGAAATCAGGGGAATGATATCTCTGTCCTACAGAGCTTCTCCAGTACAGTTACTCAACAGGTCTGGCTGGTTGCTTGAGTCCTTGCTTATTTTTTTCTTATGATGAGATGATGGGAAAATGATAATTCTGAGTGATTCCTACAAAAGGTACCAAGCCAATTTGTTTCAGAGTGGGATTCCTGTTGCTTGTTGAGACTCGATCTGTACCAGGTTGACTCATCCAAGAGTCACATGCACCCTTTTTTTTTTTTTTTTTTCTTTAAGTATCTGAGCCAACTTGTTAGTGGAATCCTTTAGGGAAGAGGCAGGAAGAATTTAGTCCTGTACTTCAGCTGAACCACGACAAGTTTCATCCTACCCTAGCTTCCCACAATGGTTAACTAGAAAAATGATTCTGCATTTTCTGCTGAAAGAAAAAATCTTTCTGAAATCGACGGTCTCTGCTCTTCCCATTAAGTCAAGGGGCTTGGCCACTAGTCCTGGGGCAGCCCCTTTAGTCAGCCCTGACTCATGGAGAAGTGGCTTTGCTTCAGTGCTGAGGGTGCAGGAGGTGCTGACCTCTGAGCACTGATGGCTGAGCAGCAGTTTGACCATTTTTTTTTGATACAGAGCACCAATGAAATGAAGATTTACTGGCACAAACCCACCTGAATCCGCAGTGTGGAAGCTCATACAACTCACTAGCAAGAAGTGGAGGAGAAATACTGATTTATCTTGTTACTCCAGCCAGCTGCTCCTTCTTTGGAAAGGTGCAGTAAGAATTGTCCTATCATTATTTCTCTTTATTACAGCCTATTTCTGTGTCTATTTTCATGAAGTATGTTTTTGAGGAGACAAATCAGATGCCTTGATAAAGATATTTGCTGATTTTGCAACAGCAGATTGCTGTGGTGAATTGGTGCATGCTGGAAAGTCGATGTAACCTGGCCCAGGCTGAGATCAACATACCTGGCTGTAGAACTTCAGCTAAATCCGAGGCTGGGATTCCCGGGTGAGGGGTAGGGAAGAAATCTAAGCTGCTTTGAGCAGCTGAATGAGTGAACAAAATGAGCAGTTCGTTAACTTTGGGATTTTACATCTCCTCTGGAGAACGTCAAAATAGAACTTCATTGGTAAACAAACTGAATCAAAGAGAAGTTCGCCCCGTGGTTGAAGCAAGATTTCTCCTGTGAGTCCGCCTCATTGATAGATTTCCTCCATCTTTATTTTTTCACTTAAGAAGTTCAAAAAGAAGATGACGCCAATGGCTGGATTTACAGCAAAACTTCATCTTGCCCGTGTGGAACGTTTGAACTCTGAGCTTCTGGGCATTGGGTCCTATCTCACACCCCAGGACTCGGTGACGATGGTCAGAAAGGGTTGCTGAGCAGCTGGTGCAGCTGGAGAAGGTGCCCAGGAGTAGTAAGTCCGGTCTGTAAGGAGCTTGACATGTTCTCCATGTCTTCCCTTCTTGAAAACGTCATCATTTTACATAACGCTGCCAGCGTTTTACGTAACGCGGCAAGGTGCTTTGGAAAGGAACTGGAGTTTCGGGATGGAAGATGCTTTCCTGCTTTCTGCTAGAGGTGCGTCAATGGTGTCCTTCCTTTCCAAGTCACAGCTGCCCCAGGAGACGGGATCATTGCTGTGGCTCCCTCCTGCCTCCCTCCACCCCTTACACGCTATCATTTAGCGCTTAAAACTCTCATCCAGAATGTAGCAGAACGAGGTTTGATTTCCTCCTTTGCCGCAGGGGATTTAGATGTTTATCTCTCCGAGGTGTCCCAACCGGCAGCCTACGGGTTGTCCTGAGGTGGGAACGCTTTTCGTATCACCTAAAGAATCTGGGCAGAATGTAGGAAGACAGCTGACACGCTGAGCTGGGGGGGGCAGGGATCAGGAAAAGGCTCATGGATCACAACACAGGTAGCTGTGGATGGTCACTGGGGATAAGGACATTCCTGTTTCCAATACCTGCTCCAAATGCCGTTTGGATACATCTGTTCTAGTGAATTAAGCATAACTGGGAGATCTTCCTCAGTTCTGGAGCTCAGTTCTTCATACTTTTGAGAAAGCTGCCGGTTTTGGGGCCCCGGATGCTGTGTGGGCATGGGCTGGGCTTTAGCAGGAGGCTAAGAACACTGTCTGAGCTGCAAGGATGTTTTACAGAATCATAGAATCACAGAATGGTAGGAAGGGACCTTAAAAGATCATCTAGTCCAGCTCCCCTGCCAGAGCAGGATCTCCTAGGGCAGCTCACACAGGAACAGATCCAGGCAGGTTTTGAATGTCTCCAGAGAAGGAGTTGGAGAGTATGGTCCTCGATGCGCTAGCTGAGCTCAGTGTCAAGCGTCAGTCCAGGGCATATCCCTAGTCAGATACAGCCTTTAGTACATGAGATTAAAAAGTCATTGGATAAAGAACAGATGTATGAAAAGGGTGCAAAGAGAGGTCAGAAGCCCACAGGCTCCTCCTTTGGAGAAGGTGGCTGCCGCACGGTTCTCCTGAGCTCCCGCTGCCAACATCCTCCTCCACAGCCAACCCAGCAGCTTCCCTCCGGCTGGGAAATCCTGCCAGCCCACGGAGGTCCTCGGGGGATGGAGAATAGGGGCTTTCCATCAGCAAACCTTTCCCCTCTGCCTGCACCGGCGTAGAGATGGATGGGATCACACCTGGGATGGGGCCAGGTGGGAACAAACAGGAGCTGTTCCCAGAACCGCTGCTCCCATCCTGCCAGAATGGCCAGAACCGGTGAAGGAGGCAACCTGAGCCAATTCATTGATTTATTTCCAGTTCTCAAAGCTGTCTCCTGCGGTATTTGTGACAGGTCGGCCGCTGCAGGATGGCTGCGCGGGGACAGAGACACTTGGCCAGTGTTTGTTTAGTCCTTAGTCGGGTGGAAGCTCAGTTCAAGCTCCCAGGAGGTTTCCTGAATGAGCACTTTGCATTTCAGTGGACCTATTTTTTTAATCTCCCTAGAAATCGCTCTCCTGAGACACTTTACCTATTCCGGTGAATAATAACTTCTCATCTGTTATTGACACGCTGTTAGAGCCTGAGAGGTAACACAGATACAGCTCCTACTCCTAAAACAAACGCTTCCTTTCAAAATTCCTCCTGAATTGTGTCAAAGAATATAAAGAAGAGGAGAAAAAAAAAAAATCTGAAACTGAGATCACCGCTGAATATGCTGATTGTAATGAAGTGCTATTAGCTTTTACTTAGTTTAAAAGCAAAACTACTTACATTTGCTGGAAAAAGCAGCCAGGAATAGTTTTCTGCATCACTGTATTCTGTCTAGGGTCTGCAGCAGAGCTAAAATGCGCCGTTTCTCTTGGATTGCTTCCTGCTTTTATATCTGGCATCGCGTACTCGGTACCACGTCAGAGCTGACAGAATTTGTTTTGCCAGGCAACATCTCCAGAGCTGGTTTCACAAGAATGACTCGCTTGAATCATGCTATTAACTTTCGGCTGTCTGGAAAAATTGATGCCCTGCGTGGAAGAGGAGTCCCAGACACTTCCTCAAAGCCGCGCTTGGAGATGGAGCAGATGACAGGGTGTAATCCTGAGCCCGTCTGGGTGTCGCATGAGCTAACATAGATTAGCTGTGAGTAAAAACACGATTTTATTCCGAGCAAAGAACGTCCTCTGGCATGAAAAGCCGTTCTATATCGAGCCGGGCTGGGCTATCCCCAAGGAGTGTTTGTGTTGGTGTTGCCTGGGATACTCAGGTTGGATGCTGATTACGTTCCTCCTCTATTGTTCTCCAGTGTGACGTTGGCGAAGCCGAATTCATCCGCGGTTCAGGGCCGACGAGGCTCCTCTCGAGGTCTTGGCGTGGTGGGAGAGCGGAGAAGCGTCCCACAGACGTGGTGAATAGCAAAGCAGTATGTCCGCAGCCCCACGGGCGTGTTCCGCAGCTCCCAGCCTTGCTCTGGCTGCTGATCCCGCTCCCAGAGCCAGAGAGGAGGGAAGAGAAGGCAGTGAGGAGGAAGGGAAAGCTTAGAACAGTTCTGGGTGTGCGCTGGAGCTCTGGAGAGAGGACATCTGCCAGAACCAGGGCAAGTCCCTGGAAAAAAACAATTTGATTGGTGATTAATGTAATTTGGGCTGGATTCAAGTGTTAAACACCTGGTTTTGTATTTGATGTCAGTAAGAACGGGTTAGCTTTTGCCAGAGGCTCTCCACAGCGGTTTTATTTTTTTCACGACTGCTGTTTCTGCTACATTTGCTTATTCTGCTCACAGGCCGAGGCGATGCAGCGGAACCATCAGCTGCAAGAGCGTAAATTCTGCGAGCAAACAACCTCCACGTCTTCTCAGCAGCTTGAAATTTCATAAGAGCTTGCGGAAAGATAAGGCAAAACCGTCTGTTTCTCCAGGGCACCACCCATTTCATCAGAGCCCTCCCCCCCTCCCCGTGGCAGCAACTCTGTGACAAGAGTCATAAATCACAGGGAAGGTGGGAAGGGTCAGATGGGGGGGTCTGGACCCGGTTCACCTTCCAGAGCTGGGAGGCACCCGCGGAGCCAGTGTGGAGAGACGGAACCGGCCGTGGGAAAAGCGGCTGCGATGAAATCTTTAATCAGTTCCCTCAGTTAATCTTTACCCACGTTAGTAACCACTCCTGGTGGTTGATCGCTCCTCTTTGAACCCACTAGTATCTCCCTTGCCACCAGCGCATGGTCTGGTGGTGACCTTATCTTGCTGGGTTAACGGTTGGACTCGACGATCTTGAAGGTGTCTTCCAACCAGAATGATTCTGTGATTCTTAAATCTATCCCCGATTGATTTCTGAGATGCTTTCCAGTATTTTTCCATAATCTTCTGCTATGCCATCCTTCGCAGGCTTTGACCAGCTCCGTACCTTGATCAGCTCTTTACAGCTGAGGACTTGTGGATTTTTTTCCCTCGGTGACAGAAATAGAATTGAATTTAATTAGAACTCAGCAATAGGTAAGAAAATGTTGATTCTCCACTGTCCATTGGACCCCAGAGGGTTTCCAGCACGTTTCCCTCACCCATCTCATCGGTGTCCCTTCTCCTCTTTGTAGTGCGGTTTTGTACACCCCAAAACACTGCCAAGGGGCACTGGGAAAACTGCCCATCGCTCCTGCAGCCTCTCTTTCTTGTTAATACCAAACCAGTCCTGTTCCTATTTCTTTTCCTTTATACCGTGGTGAGGACTTTGTCAGGGAAGTCCAGATAAATTCCATCATCTGAGTATCTTGCATTTTTGGCAGGGTTTTTTTATCACACCTCAAGGTTTCAAGAGAATTGTAGGAAGGAGGTTTTCTCGGTAGCTAACTCTTCAGCTTGGGCCTACAAACCAAGTCCTAGGCCTTATTGTCTAGTGGTTAACAATTTATCTGGTTGTGAAGTCCCAGGAGCTGCTGTGACTCCCTGGGCTGTCCTGATTTACAGCTCTGGTATGTTCGGATTGTGCTGCACTTCTCCTTTTTTGATATTAGGGTTGGTTGTTTTTTTCTCTTAGGTTGCTTGAAAAATGAGAACTGTTGCTGTCTGATCCTCAGCCAAAATTTCCTGTTTCTCCCCTCATTGAACGGATGGAGGCTCTCCTGGCTGGGCATCTGGCTTTAGATCATTTCCCATCTTCATTATCCTCAGAGAATATGTGTTTCTCCAGCTTTTTTTTGTGATTCCTCACTGTAGTTCTCTACAATTCCTTATCATCACCTTCTCTCCCTAGTCTCACAGAGTTTGAGAAACTAATTTTAAAATTACCACCCCTCTGAGCAACCTGGGCCAGGCTCTCACCACCCTCAGCAGCAACAATCTCTTCCTTCTCTCCAGTCTAAATCTCCCTCTTTTAGTTTCAAACCATCCCCTCTTGTCCTGTCCCAACAGGCCCTGCTCAAAAAATTGTCCCCATCTTTCTGACAGGCCTCCTTTAATTATCTCCATGGCCATGCACAGACAAGAACACGGCTACGAGTTTCCACCTCTTCAAACGGCTCATCGGCAAAGAAAATCATCAGCTCACTGGTTTTATTGCCTTTATTCTCTGTTTTCTCTACAGAAAAGGAAATTCAACATTAATGAGGGTAAACTCTGGGATAGGGCATTACTAATGTAATGTTTATTTCTTGTGGGCAGTAAGTCCAATGATAAAAGATCCTTGCAAGTGACTTCCAGGATTTCATCAGCCTTCTTTGCACTGCTGATGGAAAAGATTTCCTTATAGGGAAACCGTGAAAAGGTTCACGGCATAATCCTCTAAGGTATTGAATGGATCAGGATTAGAGATAAACCGCACAAAGAAATGGTGGTGATTCATAAAACCAGGGTGAAAAATCAGGTACAAAATGGTGAATGCAAATCTCACTTGGTTTTGGCTTCCTGCTTCACTGGCTACCTCACATTTCCCACCTGGAAATAACAGGAATAAGAGCATTTTGGGAAATGCCCCTCACCCCGGCCGAAGTAGCTGAGAAGGAGATTCCCCAGAGCTGCCCACGGCTGAAGTCTCAAGGACCTCTAGAGTGAGTTTGCAAGTTCTCAGCTGACAATTCTTCGAAATGAACAATGCGGGAACTCCTGACACCTCCCTCACACCCAGGGTAACCTCTCTGGGGATCTCACCCTGCCCAGCTACGACCCTGCCCACACAAATCCCTCCTCAGCCAGGGGTTCACTTGTTCCTCCCCGTGCTGCACGATGATCGAGCCTTTGTGCCGCTTCGTTTTTGTCCGTGCTGTGGTTTTACACACGGTCTGTCATTCTGTTTGGGGCTCACACCAGCAGCTCCCATGGTCAACTCAGTCTGTTGGCAATTAAGGGTCTGGGGAAGTGTTTTCCTTTGAGTCACGACATTCCTTGCGCTGGCATCGCTCGGCTCATCTCCAAGGACAAGGGTGATGGGAATTTCCCCGGCACCCACGGACTTCCTGGGCTCTGGCACCGCAGCTTTCTGCCAAACTCCTCTGCTTTCCGCACTCAACTCACGCTCGCTGTGAGCCCCTGGCCCGGCCGTCTCCATCGGCCATCAGTCCTCATGGACCACCCAGCACGAAGCCGCATGTCATCCTGGTTTGGGCTGGGACAGAGTTCATTTTCTTCCTAGTAGCTGATATGGGGCCGTGTTTGGGATTTGTGCTGGATACAGCGTTGGTAACACCGGGATGATCTAGTTCTTACTGAGCAGTAGCTTAAACAGAGTCGAGGGCTTTGCTGCTGCTCTTGCCACCCCAGCAGCGAGCAGGCTGGGGGTGCCAGAGAAGTTGGGAGGGGACGCAGCTGGGACATCTGAGCCCAGTGACCAAAGGGATATGCCAGGCGTGCCGTTCCGTTCCAGCACGACGTCGTGCTCAGCAATACAGAGCCGGGGGAAGGAGAAGGAAAGGGGGGGACATTCGGAGGGATGGAGTTGGCTTCCCAAGTCACCGTTACGGAGCCCGGCTGTCCTGGGGATGGCTGAACACCTGGGAAGTGGGGAATGAATTCCTCGCTTCGCTTTCCTTATGCACACAGCTTTTGCTGTACCTATTAAACCATCTTTATTTCAACTCACCAGTTTTCCAGCTTTTATTCTTCCCGTCCTCCTCCCCCATCCCACCAGCCAGGGGCTGAGTGGCCGGCTGCAGTTAAACCACGACACATCTGTAGAGAAGTCTTTGTGCCAAAAATTTGGTGTGATTTTTGCTCTGCCCTTGGAGGAGCACCAGATGCAGTTTTGATAGATCCTCCGAAGTCGGCCCCTCCATGTGGCCTCACGCTCAGTAGTTCTACCTTCTCGTGTTATTCTCTTTCCGAGGCATAATGTTGTTACTTTGCCCACTGAATCATCAAATTAAGTATATTTGAGTTTAAAAGGATTTACTGCATCCCATCGAAGCACAAAGCTTTTTTTCACTGCAATTATTTGCCCGCTACTTTGTCTTGATTAGATTTTAATGTCTTCATCTAATGATCCTTCCTTCCCTTCCTCGATGCACAGTCCAAGAGCTCTTCTTACTGTAAATGGAATGTTTGTTGTTAAGTGTCCCCTTGTTACTTGCCTCCATTTGTCTAAATTATCATTTATTCACATCCTGTGCTTTCCCTCTATTACTTCCTTGATCTTTCTTCGTGCCTAACACATCTGGAAGAATTTATAGCCTTACTCATTGAGTCCTCAGAAACAGGGCCAATTGTTTCGACTTTTTTAGCCTGAACAAGATGCACAGGACAATCAGTAAGAATATGTGGTGAATTTTTACTAGATTTTTCAAGAAAGCCAGAACCAAAACCGTAACCATCAGCAAGAATTTATCCTGTATGCTCGGCAGGGTTAAGGGAGGCTGGTTTCCAGACCCAGGCCAAGACACAGCGACACAAAACTTGACTTTTCTCCTATTTCCTGCATGTCATAAATCATCTGACCAAACATCTTTGGAGATTTCTGGTTTCTTTCCAGTTCCTCACACCTGAGAACAAACAAATACACCGTGTAAAGCACGTGAGAAGGCAGGAACCCACATCCCCAGCTTGCCACAGAAAAGGAGAGTGAGCTCTTTTCTGTGGTCTTTCAATAGGAATTGTATTGTCAGACTTAGAGCTGCATCCTACACGCAGGATTTGTTCTTTGTTATTACTCCTAAGAGCAAACCAAAGTGTGGGAGCGGTGCTGAGGTGCCTCTCGGAAATGTAACTGCCTGTAAGAGTCGCTCTGCATCCAGCTCTCCCAAGCAGAGGGAAAAATGGGTGTGAGCAGGGTCACTGGGAGCAACAAGTCCACTCCCTCCCTTGCTTCACCTTAGAAATTTCGGGTTATTTCATTAACATTTGGGTAATAATGTTGCCAGGAATTGAACTTGGCTCCATCCTACGATCCCCATCCCACAGCACCGCTGCTCAGGGTTTAGCAGTCGTCCAAGGACATCTCCAGTGCGAGTAGTGCTGGAAACTTCCCAGCAACAGGCTGCTGCTCTCACCTCTGCCTGTGAAGCTGCCCAAATTGGTGCTTTCCCAGGAACCTGCCCACACCACCCTGCCCCCTCCAGCCTGCTCCTTCTGCTGTTGGCCTTCTGCTGCTCTTCATTGTCACCCGTAACGAGGCTGCTGCAGGGGCTTGCTCCACTTGAAGCGCTTTGTTGCGTCCAGTAGTGACAGCAAATCTACTTTTTGATCTGATTTTAAAAAAAACAAACAGTTGGTATCCTGAACATCTGCAGCAGTTGATGCCGGTGGGTGCTGCTTGATGGCCACCCAGGCACCAGAGAAAAGCAGCTTCTGCTGCCTGTCAGCTCCGAGTCCTGGGAGGGCAGGAGAGGAGCAGGTACCACCAGTGTGTATCCCACCACCTGCCCTTGCATGGGGAGCAGATGGGTGTGGAGATATTCAGGGCAGGCAAACCTCGCACCAGGCTTGGATGGTGTCTCCTCCGTAGGGGTGCAGCCCATCGCGGCACGGACTGGATATCGGCTGGCACTGGTGAGCATCCAGCAGGGCGGGGAGCCGGAGGGACACGGTCACGCAGACCTGTGGTAGCCACTACTGTTCTGGAGTGGCTTCAACACAGATTTCCCAGAAAAATGTTCTTTGCTTGCTTTGAGACCCTGGGGGATACACAGATAACTGCTCCCCCTGGACTTTCTTTGGGAAAGTTTCCTCCTCCAGAAACACTTGTGATGCTTCCCCTGAATATGAGTCTAATTTCTCTTTTCTCCTGAGGGAAAATACAGGACACATTAAGGAAATGGTTTTCCAGTGACTGGGGCTACATTAGAAGAAAATATTTGTAAAAGCGCTTTTCAGCTTGGCCTTAGTTGTTTTCCAAAGTTATCTTGGTCTGAAGGAGAGATCTGCTTTTGGTTTTCGTGGTGGGAGTTTTCCTGATGTCTGGGGGTTGGTTTGCTTTGTGTTCTGTTTTTTTTTGGTTTTTTTTTAAGAGTATAGTTTTGTTCAGGCTTTCAAACAAAGCAAATTATCATTGAGCAAGGAACAAAGAACCCTTGGAACTGAAAATTCAGCCGTGAACTGAAAACAGCACTTGAGGTCTGGACGCGTTGAGTTTGGGAGAAGGAGATTCCTGTTTCCCAACAGCATCAGGCAATAGGAGATTTGCTCGGATCTGGTTGGGTTTTGATTTGGGATGGGTGACACATAATGCCAATGCATCTAACAGAATGAGGTCCCAGCCCAGGCCATATCTTGTAGGTCACGTACAAGCAGAAATAATGTTGTCCCGTGTCTCATCAGATGTGTATTTACCTGGGGTAAGGGTATTCTCCAACCTTTACACCTTCATGGCAAAGGAGAACAGAGGAGGAGCCCGTTGCAGTGGCGGGAAGGAGACGCAGAGTCATCAGAAAAACCCAAAGGAGTATTTGGGATTGAAAATCCCAGTGGAGCAGATGAAGCCTGTGCTATGATCTGGTAGCTCACTCAGCAGCCCAACTGGAAATCCCCACCCGTGGGCAGCAACAACACTAATGCCACGATCCGTCTCCAGCCAGGTCACCGTACGGGCGGACAGCGCGTGAAGCAACTGAGGGCAGCTGAAACAGGTCCAAGAAGAATTGGTGAGTTACTGGTACTGCCTTCAGCACTTGCCAGAAACCTGCTTTTTCTTCTGCATTGCAGATTAACATTGGTCATCTTCTACTGGCAGGGCGAGGGGGGGATGTTAGTTGACAGAATGAAAAATTTATGATTTCTTTAACAAAAGATTTCAGGAGCTATTTAGAATGTTATTGTTGCCTAAAAGAATGAAAGGAGGAAACACATTCTGTGCTACTCCTGAGGAGGAGATGTATTTTATTTGGACAGATGACAGGCAGTAGTAAATTGTTTCCTCGTGGGACCCACACAGACGGACAAAAATATCTTACATAGAAAAACAGTAAAGAAAGCGAACTAATTGCACCATTGTCAAACTACAGACCTTCCGTGCAACCTCACTGGCAACCCTAGAAAATCATCTTGGAAATGTAGTTCTCCTGAGGGAGTTTCTTAGGCCTACTTAATGCTTAGATTGTTTAAACATGGACAAATGAGCCCTTGTCCCTCATTGCCAAGATTTCTTTGTGTTCCCATTTAACATTTTTGATAGGGGGACTGAATCATCTTGGTTTTTTGCAGCGAACGCAGCCCCCAAAAGTAGCCCAGCAGCTCCTCGTGAGCAGTCACAGGTTTGCGTAGTTGCCTTGGTCAAGAAAAGGGCTGTCCCTGCAGAGCAGGAGGGGCTGCTGGGATTGCACAGCTGAGGTTGAGAGGGTCAGCTGGGAAGACGGGGAAAGAGGCTTTCACCAGATCAGTTGGGATTCAGGGAAGGACAGAGTCGTTCACATCTCAGTCCTGGCCAAAATAGGCTTTTCCAAAGCTATGCAGAGCCTCCAGCGTGCCTGCCGCTCTGGTCTCCATGGAAAACCCTCTTGCCTGTGTCCTTTCTCCAGTGGACCTGCGTGTCATCGCTCCACAGCTTCGTTAGTGCCTGGCTCTGATGGAGAAGAACCTCTGTGGCCCTCTGACCACCCAAGCAGGATTCATGGAGTCTCCTTCTCTGGAGAGATTCCAAACCCACCTGAACACGATCCTGGGTCCCCAGCTCTGGGTGACCCTGCTGGAGCAGGAGGGTTGGATCAGATGAACTCCAGAGGTCCCTTCCAACCCTACCGTTCTGTGATTCCAGCACAAGTGACTCCTTTCTCCTGGTGCTTGTTCTTCAAGTGACTTGATCCATCTCATCTCACTTATTTGGTGCTTACTGCTAAGGTGGCTGCAGACCTGCTCTCTGGCCACTGCAGCGGAAATCCTTCCTTTCCCTGGCAGCAGAGGCTCGTGTGAGGAACCAAGCAAGGAGTTGGAGGTGAGAACATTGGCCTCTTTCTATTCTATTCCCAGAGTCTTTTGCCTTTTGACATTTATGTTATCACCTCTTGCTTCACTTTCTCCTGCTGCAGTTCATACCTAGTGTTGGAGGCTCTTCTGTGGGCCGTCGCTGGTGTTTTGCTTCTCGTTGTCTCTAATAGTGATGCTGTAACTCTGAGAAAAAGCCTGTAGGCATCACAAACACTTATAAAATCAAAATGGCACTTTGTTTGTAATCATAGAATGGTTTGGGTGGGAAGGGACCTTTAAAGGTCATCTAGTCCCACTTCCCTGCAGTGAGCAGGGACATTTCAACTACATCAGGTTGCTCAGAGACCCATTTTTTATCCTCTCCTTCCATTGTCTCATCTCTCTTGCTCCTTTTTTGTCCGTGGCTACAGCACTAGTTTGGTCTTCAGAAGTTTGTAACGTGGACGATCTTTGTTTACAAAGTTGATACCCATGGACATGGAGAGAATTGCAGTTAAAATAGGGCTGGCTTCAGTGCTGTAAATGTTCTTTGGTGAGCTTCAGCCCCAAGCCGTGTCCTGCCGAGCAGACCTGCCTGGATCTGCTGCTCCTTACAGAGGTTGAGCAGGTACAAAGTACACGGTATGACCCTTCATGACTTGGATGAGCGTAAAACGTTACGGTGCACACCAAGCAAAGCTTTGGAGAGCAGCTGCGAAGGCTGCCAGGCAGAGAGCAGCCCTCCACTTTAAGGACAAGTATCTCAACAAACAGCCTTTAGCATCAATTCCTTGTCGATCTCGGCCTAAAAGCTAAACAGAAGCAGCAGCTGATTCATCTCAGAACTGCTCAGATGACTAAAAAAGGCTGGTTTTCGTGATGCACGAGGATATTCAGGGAGCAGGCATCTCACAGAGGAGTGCGGGCAGTTTGCACAGAAGTCTGAATTTTCCTGAGAAGAGGCTGTTGTTGGCCGTGGGTTTTTGTGTCAGCCCGAGGTCAGAAGTCACTCCTTGCAGAGCCAACGTGATTTTTGATGCACAAACAGATACTGAGTGAGTAGATACAACTATGCTTTATATCCACACGTACTCCAACTGGTGCAAATTCAAAACAAAACCTCATCAAAACAACTTCAGGGAGCTCATAGAACGTTGGGGAAAGACCAGGCTCCAGCAGCGGTACCTCTGGGCACTGGCACCAGTGACCTGCATCTCTGTAAGTCACCAGATGGTGGATCAGAAGCAGCACAAAGAAGGGTTTAAGATGTTGCTTGGCAATGGGTAACAAGCTCCAGTTTTTACTAGACACTAACTGGAGTACTCCCTCAGCTCTCTGCTGCTCAGCGCTTGGATGTTTACTGGAAGAGTCCAAAAAAGGCTTTATTTCCAACAAGAGCACATCTCAGTTTTGCAAAAGCTCCACTAATACCTGCTGGGCTGGGTAGAGCGTCATCCCCGTAGATGTTTTCTTCTCCTGCAGTGCTTTGATATTTTGAGTGACCTGCTGATGGATGGAAACAGCCGCCTCGTCTCTGGATTTTAAACGCTGTTGCCAAAACTTGGCGCCAATATGATTGTAAAGCTGGGATTTCAATTGCTGCTGTCTTGGGTTTGAGATCAACGCTAAGGCAACGTGCTCTGGCTGGTGTCCTCAGCCCCAGCCCAAGGCCGTGGCTTTCCCTAGAAGTGGCTGACCAAGTACTGTGGGTTGCTCCCAGCCTCCTCCCCCACACGTAGTACTGCTGCATTTTAGTCATCAGGGAGCACAGGGGAGATGATCTTGTGTGGATTTTAATTTATTATTTTATTTTTTTTTAGGAGAAAAGCTTCCACACCAGCTTCCTTAGCTGCTCCCCTTTCCTTTCCCGACCCAGATGATGGGGTGACCTGTGCATAACCCATCCCCTCACGTGAGCAGCAACCCACCTCCCGGAGAACAGCTGAAAACTGAGCAAGTTTGCACAACCCAGCATTTCCTGGTAAGCAGAAGCCATTCCCACCAGCAAGTGACTGGGGCGACCGCAACTAGAGACGCTTCTGCTGCACATTCTCCCCAAACATCATTAAGTGGTTGTTCTTCCTTGGTTTATTTATAGATTTAGGAACTTTCTGCAAGTTTCTTCCCTCTTTGCAGCGCACAAGGAGGAGGGGATTGTAGAGCAGTTGTCGGGACAGAAAGGCCATGAGAGGGTCCTCTTTTGTAGGATATTTGATCCATCTAGTGTGAGACAAAAGTGAGCATCTTGGTATGTTAAGCCTCTAAAAATTAATATATTGTTTATTCAAACTCAGAATTAATCGGGCAATAGAGAAGTAAGGAGCTATTTTCCAAAATAAACCGCTGAGCGTGGTTAGGTCTTTACAGGCCTTTACCGACCGACTTTTGAGTGAGTTTTTGCAGCGAGAGCAAATTTCCAGTATCGTCTGGCTGGGGAGTGGCAAGATTCATTTTTAAGTGGTGATCCTTTGGGGTTAGAAGATGAGGAGAGGGGCTGAGACTATCAATTAGTTTATTAATTAGCACAAATTAGTTTGTTCAGTGTTAGAAATTCAGTTCTTGTTCAGTCCTGCCCCGAGGGCTTGTCGGGCAACGCTTCTGGGCGGGTGGGAGGGACACCAGCAAGGAGCGGGAGAGCAGAAAGAGCGTGAGGGGCTGTCTGAAGGAGGAAGGATGAGGGATTAAAGTTCTAAAAGCAATTAAATAGCTGAAGACATCTGATATCAGTGCCGCAGAGGTTTAATACACTTCACTGAATCTAACAGGCGGGAATTTGCAGGGTGGTTTAGAAATGCCAGGGCAAGTGAAGGGAAGAGGGAACAGGGAACAGCCTGAGGTTATTAACAGCAGGAAGAGAGAATAATTATTGGAAGTGATGCTTCAGGTTAGAACTGAAAATAATAGTGCTAAATTAAAAAAGTCGTTTGAAAGTAAACATTGGAATAACTTTCTGATAGACAGGGGTCCCAAGAGGATTTTGGTTTCCAGGAATTAGATCAACGTACTTGAACACGTAGAATATGTGTCCGTGCTTAGCTGAAGCCGATGGGTAAAGTCAGCAGGCTCAAATCGTAAAGGAGAAATCCCTTTTCCCAGGGCTGCTCCTTATTTCTGCTCTGTGGGAAGCAAGAGTGACGTTGGGAGAAAAGAGTCTCACGGTTTTGCTCAGAATTGGAAGGTTAACGTTTTTCCTGAGAACCAGCAGAGTGGCTTTTCAAAAATACGCTTATTACTTTGCAATATTCACTGCACGTGCCAATTTATTTTTTTTTGCCTTGTAAACTGGAAGAAAATTAAATCCAGAGCTCTGTAAGATTTGATGTAGTGCTGGGAAACAAACTCACCTCGTTCTGTTGTTGGGACAGCAAGATGTCTGTCCTTGCCGTCACTGGGAAGTCACCTCCCGTTGTCTGTCCATGAAGATGGTCTGTCTGATGTGAGTTTAATGCACATAGAAGGTTCCTGATGGGTAGCTTTGGAGGCTGCAGTTGTTTGTCCCATAAACAGCCAGAATTAATGTGGTCCACTCCACTCCATTCTCTACATGAGCCTGGGAGGCGAAAGACACCACTTTGCAATTTTTATTTTTTTTTTGAAGTCCAGTGGAGAGCAAATCTTGTCCGGTCCCTGGTAAAGTAACACACAGAGCTGAGCAAGGAGGAGCCTAAAGGAAGGAAAATGGTGATTCTCTTCAGTCCATTTTTCTCCTGTTTTAGAGGGATTCTTAAATCTACACATACATGCCCTATGCGATAGTTAGCTCGCTCAGTAAAAGCCACGATCGACTTTTCATCTTCTCTGACCAAGCACGTGAATTATTTTCAGGTGGTTCCACCAGTGACATCCAGGAAATAAGAGTATGTAATTTTTATAGCCTGAACTTTTGCTATTTCATAAGACTTCCCAGAGTTATCTTCCACAATCTGTTCTAGAAGCAGAAATACAGAAGCGGCGTAGGTGGACGCCGGGAGCTGTAAAAGCATCTTTTCACCAATTTCTGGTGTACACAGCCCTCTTCTCTCAACCTCAGATGTGAACAAAGAGCCCTCTTAAGCGTGTCATCATTCATCGAGGGGTTTTCTCTTGACATTTTTCCCTTTAAATCAGCAAGAAAACGAATAAAACCAACCCACAAGAGGAGCCCTTGAATGCTCAAAGGACAGGAAATGCATAATAACCTTTCCTCTGGTGATTCTAACCACACCACTTTGCATATCTGATGATCTGTGAGCATCCTTCTCCTTCCAGATGTCTCCTTGTTTGTTCACTTAGATGCTCCAAGTGCCGCTGCACGTCCTACCCTCGCACTCGCTGCGGCGTCCGTCGCTACGTTGCCGTTATGCCCTCCAGTTTGTTTGGGTTCAGAAGTGGATTGTTTTGGTCGTGTTCTGCTTGGGTTGGCATGAGCCCCAGTGACGTTCCTTGTTGGTTGACAAACCCTTCTGCACAGGCAGGAAGCTGGGTGTTCCGCCGTCGGCGCCCCTTGCAGCCCCTGCTTCCCCCTTTCTCCAGCAGCTTTGTTAGGATTTTGCTCTGTTGGTTCTACTTTATTTATATATATTTTTTATATGATACCTTTTTAAGATCTTATTTCTTTCCCCCTTCATGGGGATCCATCTGATATCAGTGCTAATTTGTGCCTTTGCAGATGTTAGAAGGCCAGGAATGCTGAGGTCCCAGGAGACCCACCAGTGATCTCAGCTTAGACGTGGACGTGAGGCTTTCCGTGTACAAACCAAGCGGTAACCACATCATCCTCCTGACACAGGTTATTCACACAACCTAGATACATTCCAGCAATCAAGGGATGTGATGTTAAGAGGAAATTATAACGAAGAGGTGCAAACTAGTGAACCTGTTCTCTCTTCCAGATCTGTCACAAGTTGAGATTAGAGAACAGAAGCTATGGACACAGGACATCAGCTGCTCTCTTCATCTCAACGTCTGCCGCAGAAATCACCGTGGCAACGGCAAATTGAAAAAGGCAAGTGTCAAATGAAGCAGTAGAGACCACTTCCACCGGCCACACAGCCAGTGCACCCACAGGCAGGACAGATCTCGGCAGCAGAAGCCATTCTTCAGGCTGTCGCGCCATAAAGCAGAACAAGACTGCACCAAAAGGATGCTGGCTGGTCACCCAGAGCCCTGCCTTTGCCCCAAAAGTGCTTCGGTCCAAGCATCTTCAATCCCACGCGGCTTGGGTGTGGAGTGCCTTTCAAAGTTGCCGAGACCTAGAGGAACAGATGCGCGATGACTCTTCTGCAACACGGTGGTGGTCCGTGTTGGGCTCCTGGTGATGCCAGGTTGTGGACTAGCTTGTGCACACAGGCGGCTGGACACCACGGCATGGATCCCACGTCCTCTCCCCAAGCTCCTGCTTAAGGCAACAGCTCTTCCTGCTGCTGACTGACCTGGTCACGCAGTGACCTACAGCCAGGGGACACAACTGGCCTCCCTTGCCAGCATTTACAACGGGGTGAAATGGCCTTTGTGTGCAGAGCTTCCAGACACACCTGGCTGCTTACCACAGATTGTCCTGGTACTTCATGTGTAAGAGTTAAAATATCTGAAGATTGAGGGTCAGGAGGCTGGGACCAGACTTTGCTCAGGGGTGCCCAGCACCAGGACCAGGGGCACCGGGCACCAACTGGAACCCAGGAGGTTCCCTGGGAGCAGGAGGAGAAACTTGTTTGGTGGGAGGGGGTTGGAGCCTGGCCCAGGCTGCCCAGAGAGCTTGGGGAGTCTCCACCTCTGCAGGGATTCCAAAGGTGCCTGGACCCTGCGCTGCTGGGCCCCCTGCTCTGGGTGACCCTGCTGGAGCAGGGGGTGGCACCAGGTGAGCTCCAGAGGGATCTTCCAACCTCCACCAGGCTGGGATTCTTTATGTTTGATCAGCAAAGATTAATCGTGCAAGTTTTAGCTGACGAAGTATTTCTTCATAATTTAAAAATAAAACCAAACTAAACAACCAGCTTTGGCACATTTGAATGCCCAGCTTTTCCAGAGGTGCCCGAGGGCTGCTCCTGGGCTGGGCTGGCACCCCGGACGTCTCCTGAGGATGGAGCACACGGACTGTGGGGCTTCAGATGTTCAAGTCTTAGCAGGAGGGACTAAGGAAAAGCTGGGTCTGATTTCTACAGATGGGGATTGTGCAGCTGACGGGGAACTGTTCTATTGAAAGGCAGGATTTTTTGGTACCCTGGTGGATATTTCCTAAGAAAAGCCTTTGCTGGAAAGCAGTTGGCAGGATCTATGACCTTATTCGACTAGATTAACGTGAGCTCTGATGTTCTGTGGTGATTTACTTGGCTTCGATTATGTCATAGATAATTATCTGGCTATCCCCAAATACCTCACAGCAACACCTATCAAATGATGCATGAGATTAATTGTGTCGTTATTATCAATGCCTGTCAGGAACTCACACGAATTTGCCTTTCAGTTTAGATTTGTAAGATTCTTCCAAGTGGTACAAGCCCCAAAATAGTTTTGATGCCAAAAATTTGCTTATTTTCATGATGTTTATTCCATTTCCTTTCCAAAAAGAGAAAGCCAACTTGCATATACTATTTATGGCTTTTTGGATTCCTTTCAAAGGAGATTAAAGCAAAGTTTCCACATGAGAAATGTTTTCGTGTGTAGTGTTATAGTTTCCAAGGATAAGGTTGTTTTCTCTTCTTCCAGAAAAAAAAAAAAAATAGAAAAAACAATCATCCAGGAAAAAAAAAAAAAAGAATCCTGGTAGTTTATGCGATCAGAAAACTCTGCTATCAAAAAATGAACGTCAGAGAATTAAAATGTTGCTTTCCTGTTGGGGGTGGGGAAAAAAAGGTGACCAAAAAAAAAATCTCTGACAGATTATTTTTATTTTTACAAATTTGTACGTCAGAATATTTATAATTTTTTTATGAAATTGGTAAGAAGCAATAAAGCTGGTGTTNGGGTGGGGAAAAAAAGGTGACCAAAAAAAATCTCTGACAGATTGTTTTTATTTTTACAAATTTGGTAAGAGGCAATAAAGCTGGTGTCAGTATCTGAAACAAAGCTAGAAAATCGACATGCAGCCTTGAGTGAGTTTGAAAGTAAATGCTGGTTAAGGTCACCTGGAAGCCAGATGATGAAGCCTAAAGTCAGGGCTGAGCTGCACAGACCCTCACACTCAGTTCCAGTCTCGGGGCCAGTAAATTTTTTCCCATTCTGGACCAAAAAAAATATTAGAACGATGCAATAGTTTGAACAGATTTGTATCTAATACAGATTTCACCTCCGTTCTAATAAAACCAGGAGAATCAATATCATTTCCCAGCTCCTAATAAATGAAGCCTCCAGGAAGGGGGAAACATTCTGCTGCTTTTGCCTGAGAATGTGTCACCTCCAAAGGGATGTGGAACGTTTCCCGGTGCTGGGCCCACAGTGTGACTTGGAACGTAACAGAGACACATCTTGAAAAAAGTCCTATCTCCCACATCTACTCAGGCCCTCATTTGTTACGTGAACAAAACAGGAAGGGGAAGCAGCAGTTGGCTCTATCAGGGCAGCATCTCCTGGCTGGTCTACTCGCTCCGGCTCGACGCGTAGGGACCAGAAAACAACCCAGGGAGACTCAGCTTTTCAAAGCTGCAGGTCCAAAAGCCTTCATGGTCTCTCTACCTTTTCTCTTTTCCAAGGTGGTTACCCACGTGAGCGACTGCAAGACACCACAGAATCGCAGCAGTCTTTGGTTGGAAGAGGCCTTCAAGATCCCACTAGTCCAACCTTCGACCAAACGCTGCAAACACCAGGGGTCCTGCCTGCCATGGATGACAGCAAGAGGTTCAGCATCCGGTAAAGCATCTGGAGATGTTCATCCTCTGGTGAAGCCAATCCCATAATGCCCACAGAAAGGTAAAATGGCAAACTTTGTCTTTGACAAACACGTGCGTAGTGAAACTCGTACGGAGCACCGTCAGCTGGTTGCACGTGGGCCAGTTCTCGTGCCTTGCTGAGGTCCCTCACCGGCTGAACCACAGCAAACAGATGTCTCTGGGTCCCCTGTCTAGAGCCTGGGCCTGACAAGCCCATCCTTTCATTTGGCACAAGGTGAAAGGATCAGAGCAGGTTAAAGGCTCCCTAAAAGCCCTACTTCCAGAAATTTCTCCTGGCAGAACACCCTGAAATTACCGCTCCCTGCCCCAGAGACCCCTGCAGACCCGGGTGTGGGTCAGTCTAGGGAGAGTGGAAGTGCTGCCAGCTGCAGGAGCACCACGAAGCACTTTGGCTGCGGCGCCCAGGGAGGCTGAGGCAGCGTGGGCGGCTCTGTCGCCGTGCCCATACCCTTAGCGATACCTCCATGGGGGGGCCACGCGCTCTGCCCCACTTCTCCGAAAAGGCAGCACAAAGTCTCACCTTTTGATTTGCATCTTGAGTGGAAACCACAACAACCCTGTCATCTTCTTTGAGGAAACGGAATCGATGTCGTTCCCTGGCCGACCTCTTCTGTCCTTCCTCAGGTTAGTCAGCCATCCCCCTTTCTGCCTCCTGCGGCGAGGAGAGATTTGTGCCTGTGGGAGAGTAACAGAATTCTCCAAATATTTAGGCTGAGCGTGGTAGGGTTGCTGAATGCTGTCCTGGCAGGCATTTCTGGTAGTCATTCGTTTCAGGAATGCTTTATTCTTGCTTTATTCCAAGAAATACTAACTAGAGATGGTGCTGAAGGTGTTTTGCCATCTCACCCAGCTTTTCATCTTCTCTCAGTCCTTCCCACAGCCGCTAGTTGAAAATGTTGTATTTGCAGGAGGATGCGATCAACAGCTTCGTGATCCGAGAGAGTGACGAGGGCTGGGGTTTTCTTCACAGCAAGTTCCCCAGCTCTGTTCTTCTCCCACAGAAATCAGGGGAATGGGGAGCTTCCCTGGTGTCCTACAGCTGGGGCGAAGCAGCTTCTCGCAGCTTCCAGTAAGGGCCACACATATGAACATTAGTTCCCAAAACCCAAGTGGAAGACGGGGCCAGAGCTGAACTGTGACATGAATTCTCTGTTCCAGGTCCAGGGAACAAACAGAGATGGATCCTGCAGGGTCTGGGTGCAAACAAGGGATGGTCCCCTGGAGAATCAGGTCCTGCTGGGTGGGGGCCCTCACAGGGGCGGTTGTAGCGAGAGCAGAGCAGAAAAGGGATCGTGCATCCGTGGCAAGAAGTAGAAATTCCCAAATTTCCAAAAACAACATTTCCAGATCAGGCACCGCATCTCAGCGAAGGGGGAGGGAGGCAGCACCCATCTGACTCCGGCCGCGTTTCTCGGTGCGGTATCTGCCACCCAAAGACGCTGACTTGGCCAACCTGGGGCTGACTCCGGGCTGGGGGACGGAGGGGACGGCCCTGGCTGAGCGGCTCCCGCGTGGGCTCGAAGCAAAAGCCGCTTGTTTCAGAATGACTACGTGTTGTCAGGCACCGGGGTGCAGAAATCGTTGCAGGCTCTTTATCTCCCCTGACACTTGGGTGACATCTCCAAAGCTTCCGTTTCTCTGCAACTTTTCCATCCCTTTGTGCTGCGAGTGCCCCCCATAGCTGCTAGATCCAGGGCCACCATACCAGGACTCTTCCTTCGTCAGCCCACACCAAAAGCTTTCCGTGCCCCATGACTCCTTTTTCTGTCCTGCTTTCCTTGTCTGTTTTATTTCATAGAATCCGGAATGGTTTGGGTTGGAAGGGACCTTTCAAGCTCATCTTGTGCAACCCCCCTGCAGGGAGCAGCAACTAGAGCAGGTTGCTCAGAGCCCCATCCAACCTGGGGTAATGCGTGTCAGGGGAATGACGTGCCTGGGTTGATGAGTCCTCCCTCACAGGGACCACAGCTACGCACCTTCCAGGCTGGCTGAAGGTCTCCATCCTTGATCTCAAGCATCCCCACAGTCATGTTTTTCTCTACGAAGTGCACCTGGCAGATGACATTGTCACAGGTCATTCTCCCCCAACATCACACAGCACAGTACGTGCTAAATGCCTTTGAGCAAATCTGACCCGAAGTTCTGCTCCCACCCTTTCCACACAAGGTTCAGAGAAAAACAACCCATTTTAGGAAGTCCCAGGAGAGGAAAGAAACAGCAACATGTTAAAAGGCTGTTTGCTTTATCATTAAATCCTGTCTTTCCGATTTCTCCTTCCTAATTAGCCCCTGTGAAAGCAGTTGCCAAAGCTGAGAAGCTTTAGATGATTAGGAAAATTGCCTGGAAGCTCAGCAGTAAAGGAAGGAGCAGTTCAATGTGCTGGATTGATATGACATTTATGACATTTAATGCAGGGCTCAACGTCTTGGAGCCTGGTGTCTGCCTGGAGCTGCGGGCATTCGGGGTCCAGGAGGAGAAGGCAACGGAGGGTCAGCCAGTGCTAAGTGGTGATTTAACCCCAAGGCATGACCAGGCTTTTTCCAGACGGTCCCAGCTATCTCATCTCCATCTCCACCTCCATCTCCACCTCCACCCATCCAATCTCCAACGCCTGTATCCTTCAGTTGTGCCTTATCTCATTCCCCGGTGAAAAGGGCATCAGGCTGATCTACAGCCTGAACATCAGATTGCTCTTATTGAGCACTAGCAGATCAAATCTGCAGCCTCTGGAGGTCTACCAAGCCATTAAAACTTGTGTTGTTAATTAATAATCACCTTTATAGCAGTGAAAAGCTTTCCCAGAGGCAAAAGGTATCTCGTCTCGGAAAGTTCCTCTGGTGAAACACTGGGAAGAGCTGATGCCTCCCACGCAGCCACAGCTCGCAGAGATCTGCTGAGACGTGGGCAGTGCCAGCAATTAGCGTCATCAAGGTGGCTGTGACCATCTATCTGCCACATCCCTCGGCTCTCTAAAGTGCTCTGAAACTCCCAGAGCAGAGTCTGCAGAGCGATGGCCGCTTCCTTCCCTCAGCATCCCTGGGTGTGCTTTAGTAACGGAGCTAAATGACCCCTTCCAGAGCGTGGCTGGCTCCCTGGTATAGCTGGAATTCCACTTGTCACTTAATTAGCCCAGATTTCTAGCAGCTTGGAAGGAGAGCAGACCTTCCCCATGCCCAAATTCCAGCACATCTGGAGCAGCAGCTGCCTCAATCCCACACCCACCTCAGTCTGACCTTGCAAATAGAAATATTCCTGGTCTGGGAAGTAAAGGGAAGAAAAGCAAAGGAGAAGGAACAGGATTAAAAAAACCACCCAAACAAAAAGAAAAAAACCACAACACAACACAAAACAAAAAGGAGAAGGAATAACAAAACTGAGTTGCAAAAAGCAGAAGGAATAGAGAAGTAAGGTACCCAAAAAAGCAGAAGGAATGGCAGAGTGGAGTAATACCAACATGTGCACCACAACTAAAGCCAACTACAGAACTGCCTTCACGGTGCAGGAGATTGCAGGTGGTGCAACAGGTTGACAAATCTTGGTGGCCCCTTAGACCTCCATCCTCGAAAGTCTTCAAGACCAGGTGGGATAAAGCCCTCGGCGGCCTGGCCTGGTTTGAGCAGAAGGTTGGACCAGAGATCTCCTGAGGTCCTCTCCAGCCTGGACTAGCTCCTCATCCTCTGATTTGGCTGTTCCTAATACGCTGCCAAGGGGCTCTTGGGAGGCAGGCAGGCATTTATTTCATACCAAACCATTTAATTCAAAGTTCTGAGGTGGCAAAACACGTAATGAGTGCTCTCCAGCAGCCCTCCCCCAGCAGCTGCTCAGCTCTGCACCCTTCCAGCTCTCCCAGCACAGCACCTTGGTGCCATCTCGCCGCTGGCACGGGGCCACGCTCGGCCCACATGTGTCTGGGTTGCGCTCGCTGGCCCCATTCCCTGCCCCAGGTCAAGGCTCTGGCACTCTCCCAGCTGGCACTGACCTGGAATCTTCTCCTTGTTCATGAGAAAAGGAGGGTTTGGGAAGCCCTGGAGCCTGGATGCCATCTGTAGGGGTTTACTAAATATGTCACCATGTAAAATTTAGAGTGATCACAGAATGCCAGTGTGGTAGGGGTCAGAAGGGCCCTCTGGAGCTCACCTGGTGCCACCCCGCTGCTCCAGCAGGGTCACCCAGAGCAGGGGGCCCAGCAGCGCAGGGTCCAGACGAGTTTGGAATCTCTCCAGAGGAGGAGACTCCCCAAGCTCTCTGGGCAGCCTGGGCCAGGCTCCAACCNGGACGGTTGGGCGGTGCCGGGGGCGGTGCCGGGAGGGGCGGCCCCGGTTTAAGGGCGGTGGAGGGACCGGGCGGGCAGAGCTCGGCGTCCGGCTCCGCTCCGGTGAGTCCTCGACGGGGTTCGGTCGGGGGATGGGGACCGAGCTCGGTCGGATCGGGGCTCGGTTCCCCGACGGCCGCGGTGCCCTCGGCGGGATCCCGGCTCCGGGAGCGGGTCGCGGTCGCGGTGACACCCGCGGTGACACCCGCTGAGTTCGGTTGTACCGTGGTAACGAGCCGGGCTGTTAATTAGCTGCTGCTGCTGCGCGCTCCGGGTGTTCCCTCCGATCCTCTTTCGAGGAGCAAAGCCCGCTCGTCTTGCAGAAGAGGGTTTGTATTTTGAGGTGTTCTGAGGCAATTCCTATTCCTCTTCCACCAAATGCTACATTCAGCCGGTGTCAGCGCTCAGAGCGGTGCTGAGCGTTGATGGTGCTTTACCTCTGAGCTTAAACAGTAGCATCTTTTTTTTTGGCCGTGTTCTTTATGCCTGTGTAGTTAAATTCAGTATAATCTACTTAAAACCAGTTATGCATCAGCTGTGCTGTGTGAGGCTGGGAGAGTAGAAACGTGGCTCTCGGTTGTGTGGGGTTTTGTGTAGTTTGGGGTGCTTTTCCTAGCCAGCCATCGCCGCTCCCCCTCGCTTCTGCGTGTTCCCAATGAGCTGAACTCGCCAGCGCACGGATAAATGGCTCGGTGAACCACAAACGTACAAATTGGAAGTGCCAGAAATTACATTTGTCTTCAATCCAAGGTGCAAACCTGGTTTAAAGCCTCAGCTTAGGAAATGGTATTTTTGTAGGGGTTTGGGTTCTGCGGGTATGTGTGAAGCTTGTTTCCACTTTAGAGATCTCCCGCAGGATTGCAATCTCCGCTTTTCCTTTTGGCTACAAAAGACACTTTAAAATCTGTTAGAAATGTGGCAGGTAAGAGGTCTCTCCTGTCTTTTAGAGAAATACCTGCTGTGATTGTTCGCTATCAGCTGATGTCTTTAAGAACTGACTGAAAAGCTGAAAGACTCCAATTTAGCCCCCGAAGGAGGTAAAAATTTTATAATCCATTTAAGAAGTGTGCAGGGATAGGCATAGAAATTAACTAAGGGAGATTATTTAATGAGCAAACGATGGGCTGAGGCATTTACCAATATCTAGTGACGGTCTAGGCTCTGCTCTTTTGCCAGAGAAGTTTGGACTAGATGATCCTTGAGGTTGCTTCCAAGCTGGGGTTCTGTGGTCTCTGACTTGTCTCTTGGCGTAGCTAAATGGGCAGAAAGGAGAACTCCGCAGTGGCAGGAAGGCCACAGAAACTTCTGCAGATGCTTTGCTCGTGCCCTCTCAAATACACTTGGGGACCCTCACCCAAAATTGCTGTCGGGAGACACGAGTTTTGCCCAGCTCGTGAGCAGTGTTCCATCTGCAGCCTCCTCCCTTCTCAGAGTGTTATATCACTAAGCCCTCGGCAGGCAAAACATCTTTGTTAGCCCACTGGGTTTGCCATTTGTCCCAGTTCATCCCATTTTCTGCTCCTTCATACTGATGGCAGCTGCCTGGAGGTGCAGGCAGGGGGGAAAAGAAAGCTTCAATGTGCAAAAGAGGTGATTCCGCTGCCTTAATCTCCAACATCTTGGCTGTATTTGTTTTAAGGTCTGAGAAAGAACTGTTGTACGTTGCCTTGGGAAGTACAGAGATCTGTATCTAGATGAGTTTTCATGAGATAAGTGAGCCGCTGATCTCGCTGCGTTTGTACAGAGCGTAGCTGGGTGGGGACGTGCTTGGTGGGGCTGCTTCACTGGCATTAACTCGGTGACAGAAGTGACAGTAGGAAGAGCTCCATCACCTGCCTCAGATTATCTCGGCAGATGAAAACCAGCCACGAGGATTGTGCGGGGTTTTTCGGAGAGTATCGCGCTATCTGTTGCTCCCAAGCACTTGGTTAAAACCAGATCAGTGATACCGCAAACGTAATTTTATCCCTATCTGGGAGACTTCAAAACACCGAGTGTTGCTCTTGTCATAACTTGAACCTCAAGTGTGAAGTGAAGACCTCAGGCAAGCGAGGGTGTGAGATGAAGGCTGCATCTCTTGGCATTGCGTGAAGCTCGGTCTCCTCTGCACCACTTCACTGGGGGCTGGTCCTCGCAGAGGAGGGGTGGCTGGAGCCACACAAAGCTCGTGGTGGTCAGACCTGCTCGGCGCTTTCCGTTGCATGGGGGTGTGAGGAGCCCAGACTCATCCAAGCTGGGACTGAGGTCAGGGTTCTGCCAGCACCAGAACCCGGCTGCTGAGGCAGCGTTTGTGGGGTATGGAGAGGACACGGCTGGGAACTCGCTGCCTCTCTCCAAATAATGGGTTATTTGCAGAGAGCATCGCTAGACAAACCTCATTTCTGCCAGCTAAGGTGAAGTGTAAGTGATGTACGATGTGTCGGTCTACGGGTTTTGGGGAGCTGGGTAGAACTGTGCTGAGTCTTGGCTGCCTCTTCTGGCCAAAGACCTCTTCGCAGTCCCACGGTCATCGGCTCACACACCCCACGTATTTGCAAAGAACCCAAGAAGTATCCTCTTGGGATATTTAGCCTCTTGGGTTTTGCCTCCTCTCTCGTCTGCAGCACCTGACTGATACCTGCTGAGCTTTTTGTGCACTGCTTGGGTTTAGAGTCCAAACTCCCAAATGGCTGAAATGTCACTCAAACCTGGAAGCTTTGGGCATCCCAGTATGGTTCTGAATTCCCAGTAAATCCTGGAGAGAGGGAGACTCTAATGTGCCAAACTATTTTTATGAATGAAAACAGGTACCGTTTGGCATCACCCTCGAGCACGTCTACGGCGTGGGTTCTCGTAGCCGATCTTCTCCAGGCTGTTGCTTTCCTCCTTGTTTCTCTTGAGTCCTGGTATTTCGGCCTGCACATATCCTGCAGTTCTCGTCACCATTGGGGCTTTTCATGGTCTCGGACTGTGAGTGTTTGAACCACTGGGAATAGAAAATGAATGGGGAGAAAATCCGTAAGTGTACATTTTTCTCTCGGTCTATTTCAGGACAACCCAAATGAAGTGTCATGTCTCGCTGCACTCAAATCCTAAAAGGAAATGATAAAAATTTCCCCAAAGACTGGCTGAGCGGGTCCAAAAACCCTCCCTGGCTGTAAGATCTGGCTGCTCTGGAGAACCCCAGGCAATCAAAGGAATGTGCAAAGTCAAACCAGGCAATGCGGGGAGGCAGGGCCGAGCAGTCACCGGGGACTCCATTGGTCTTTATATTTTAGATTACGCAGTGCTGTCGCCACCTTCCTTATTCCTCTGTGCTGCTTTAGTGAGAACCTACCTCACTCTGCAAGGGGTTGGAGCTTTTTGGTAGTTCAGTGGAAGAAGGATGCCACCAGGACCGGGGATTTATGAAACTGGGACTCTTCTTTACGCCACCAGTTCTCAGTACCACATTAAGGCGGCTGCTGCGGATGCTGATCATAACGTGGATCTGTGCAGGTCCCCATCCTTTCCTAGCTGCTCTCTCCTGTAGGAGAATGACAGTTTTTTCCTCTATTAAATAATAGCTGCTTTATTTAATTTTCATGTGCTGCTTTACACATCTCACCTGCTTTCTTCACCCTTAGGCCTGACGTTCATCACCAGGCGGGGTCGGTGCCTCAGCCAGGCAACATGACGGGGCCGCTCAACAACCTGTCGTGCCATTACTCCATCGACGACTTCCGCAACCGAGTCTACTCCACGCTCTACTCCATGATCAGCATCGTGGGCTTTGTCGGCAACGGCGTGGTGCTCTACGTCCTCATCAAAACCTACCGGCAGAAGACGGCCTTCCAGGTGTACATGCTGAACCTCGCCGTGTCCGACTTCCTCTGCGTGTGCACCCTGCCCCTGCGTGTCATCTACTACGTCCACAAAGGGAACTGGTTCTTAGGTGACTTCCTGTGCAGGGTCAGCTCCTACGCGCTGTACGTCAACCTGTACTGCAGCATTTTTTTCATGACTGCCATGAGCTTCTTCCGTTGCATAGCCATCGTTTTTCCAGTCCAGAACATCCACTTGGTAACGGAGAGGAAGGCTAAATTCGTCTGCATCGGCATCTGGATTTTTGTCACCCTGACGAGCGCTCCCTTCCTGCGGAACGGGGCGTACCAACATGGCAATAAGACCAAGTGCTTTGAACCTCCAGGAGACTCTCAGAAGACGAATCTCGTGGTGATCCTGGATTTTATCGCCCTATTCGTGGGTTTTGTTTTCCCCTTTATCGTCATAACTATCTGCTACGCCATGATCATAAGGACCTTACTGAAAAACTCCTTGAAGAAGAACCAGGCGAACCGCAAGAAAGCGGTCTGGATGATCATCATCGTCACGACCACCTTCCTGGTGAGCTTCACCCCGTACCACGTTCTGCGTACGGTCCACCTCCACGTGCTGCGGCTGAAGAACGCCAGCTGTGAGAACGCCATATTCCTACAGAAATCCGTTGTGGTAACCCTGCCCTTGGCAGCTGCCAACTGCTGCTTTGACCCACTTCTCTACTTCTTCTCAGGGGGCAACTTTCGGAAGAGACTTACCACGTTTCGGAAGGGTTCTTCCTCCAGTGTAACGCAAGCCTTCAGGAAAAAGTTGTCCATAAAAGAGAAAGAGGAAGAACCCTTTAGTGAAAACCATAGGGAGAATGGAAAGGCAGCTGCGGTCCCTTCATAAGGTTAGACCATCCCCTAAGGTCTCAGATGGGCAAGGGAGATCTTGGAACTCTTCCAGGAGACACGATGGAGACTCACAAGCCTTTGTTGCAATTAGATGTGTAATGATAACAGTGGATGGTCTCTGATTTATGCTACGCGGTGGTACGGCCGCTGCTGGGGCCTGCCGGCCCCTTCCCCGGGAGCACCGCTCGGATGCGCGCAGCCGCTTGGGATGGAGGAGCCACCACCAGCCAGCTGTTGATCTGATGATAAACTCGCATAAACAAACTCTTCAGAGCCTTTATTTGGGCATGTGCCTCACTTCACAACTCTACAGCGAGCCTTAATTCTCTGAGTCAGTGGGAAATGTAAACACACCGTTCGCGGCGCTCGGAGTTACTGACAAATGGGCAGAGTTTTCACTGAATCTTCAAACAGCCACTGAAGTATTTACCCAGCAGAGGCCAGGGAAATTCCTGCCCTGCTCTGGATTTCACTTTGCAAGGTAATTCTGCCCGTAAGACTTGCAGGATTGGTGCCTGGGTCTGCAAATCCAGGAACTCAGGCTTGAGCTCCTCTCCTACCCCAACGAGCAGCTCTTTGGACATGTTCTCTTGAGCAGCAGATCTGCCAGAGTTTTCTGAATTTCTGGAAAAATCTGTGAGAGGAGTTTGAAAATTGCAGCATCCTAGTGTGCACTTGGAACTTATTTCAGTGGGATTGGTTCTGTAAGTGATGGTTGTGGGATCTGGATCATCACTCCAGTGCTTCAGGAGGTTTTACCTCAGAGTAGAGGTCTCTGGGTGCTCAGAGTTCAGTGTGGGATCAGGCCTGTCCTTCTGAGCTATTGACCAAGCTTTTTGAAATAATCATTACAAAATAATGTAGAAGCCATTTTGAAAAATAGCTGCATATGATACTTGGCCCTGTTCAAGGGTGTCTACTTTGCTCACACCTTGCAGAAAAAAAGGCAGCCCAAGGTCCTTGGCAAGATCTCTAGGAAGACCTGGAGATCAAGAGTCTGAGTTTGGATGAGACATGAGTGGATCTTATTTTGAGTACAGTATGGTTATAAAAAAAAAAACAAAACACCAAACGGATTGGGCTGTTTCTTATAAAGAAAAACTTTGAAATCTTGGACAGGAGGAACCATTCCTGCACTTCTCCAGTAAGCCCCTGGAGAAGTAGCACTGCCTGCCTTCTGCTGGAGCCGAGCCTGGCCCCAGATATGTTAAGACAGAAATAGAAATTCTTGTAGGATTAAGGCTTTTAGCTGGAAAAAGGGGTTGATGAATAACCAGTGTGGTTTGATGTGGTGTTTATGAATTTGCTTGATGTTATCTTTAGTAAACAGTTGGATAAGAGCAAGCAAAAGGAGTTTACTTGTGCGCAGGAGGCTGCTTGAGAAATTATCTTTACCAGGTATTTAGAAGAGCGTGAGTTCATTCTTTACACCACAGTCTGCACATCCCTGGGTCAGCAGAAGGCACTTAATCATTTAGCAGACGAATTTTCTTTGATAGATGTAAATTTTCCAAAAGACCTGAAAACCCTTTTAGAAAATGATGAGTCTTCCAAGAGGAAGAGGGTTAGAAGCTGGTCATGTAGAGGAAGGAGAGTTACAGTTCCCCCTAAACCCTCCAAGCCTGCAGCAAAAAGCTGCAGCTACAGACAGCTTGGAGAATGTGTTTGTGGGAGGGGACTAAAACCTCTTTCCAAGAGTTAGTGTTGTGTCTCCAAGGCCTTGTGTCAATAGAACTCACCATGGAAAACTGTGTGTCGGAATATGTAGAAATAACATGCGCATTCCCAAATTTTAAAATATTGTACAGTAAAGCTATATATATATGTTGCAGAGCATTTTTATTATATCAGATTTTTTTCATTTTGTCTTTTTTTTTTTTAAATGAGATGATGATTATGGCAAGAGTGGCTTTTGTGCAAAAGGAAAGACTATTTAAAAAAATGCTCAAAATTAAATGGAAGTGTTGCAAGTTAAATTTTAACAATTACTGTTTTCTGTGTGTTCTTTTTAAAGTCTCTGCATCCAGATTCTTCTTCCCTACAACATGTTTTTCTCTACACACAGTGTTAGAATGATATGACTATTACGTTCTAAATTATTATTACATAATAAAAATTCAGTGGAAGCAGCACAGAAGTTGCTGGGGGCAGCACCTGGAGCTGGCTGAGATGTTGGGGAATTTGTTGGCCCAGCCTCTCAGAGCTGGAATTTGGTTCAGCCAGACGGACCTTGGCTGCAGCTCAACTTTGTTGGACTCAGGGCACCATCTGTGGCTGCTGGACCCACAGAGGCAAATCACTTCTGGTGGAAACTGGGGGCTTGGTAGGTCTTACAGAGTTGGAGCACCCCCAGAAAATAACAGCTGGTCCCTCGATAAATGTGTACTTACAGATAGAAAATACTTGCAAGGCACCTGGGGGGAAGTGATGCTTTTGGTGAGGGCGGTGTATCTGGGTGTCCTCTGTGGTCACATATCGCATGAGGGGCTTTCCACATGGAAAAATCTGCCAGGAATGATGGTTTCTACTTAGCTCTTCCTGACACAGGCAGAGCGTGTTCGGTTATCACACTGCAGCCTGTACTGGTGAGGAGGGAGCTTTGTCATCGGGTGAGAGGTGAGGGCAGATGGTGGTGGCAAACCACACCAAGTGCCATCCTGGCAGCAAATGCCAATCAGGTTTTGCTCGGGAATCGGGACCCAGAGAGAAACGCGTGCCAAGAAAAACAGGATCTGTTACTGTCATGAGGTGAGTCAGAAATTGCGGTGTTTGTATGGGCTGTAAAAACGACAGGAGTTGGGGAGAGGGGACAAAGTGCCATCCTGGTACAGCATCCGTGTTGGAAGTGCCTCAAAAAAGGGAAGTGTTTGGTTTAGTGCTAGAAACTGGATTTTTTTAATTTATTTTTTTCCTGCACACATTGTGATTTTTGGTCCAATAGTGTCCCCTAGCGCTGAGCTGTTCCTGGAGCAACAGCCTGTTGCCTATTGAGATTTTTTTTTTATATAGCTCAGTCTCAGCTTCTCACCTGTAACGTTATCCTGCTTCCTCTGGTGTTGGTCACACTCAGTTCTTCTTCCACCCCACCCGCATTTTATTTCATAGTGTTTAGGGTTTCCCCTTCTTCCTTCATCCCGTTTTTTTCCTAGAGGGTGCTCAGGCTGGGAAGGAGCCACAGAAAGGGGTCCAGCAGCACCCCAGCAGGGTCCCTCCTGCCCCAGGCTCCGTGTCCGTTCCCTCCAACAGCTCTTGCTGGGGCAGAGGGTTCTCTCCAGTCTGGAGGGGCCCAGAAAGGCCAATGTCAGCTGAGGTTTGTAGCACATCAAAGTGCCCACAGGTGTGAGCATAAGGGCTGATGCTGCGAGGAGACACAGATTCTTTACTCTCCAGTCATGGTTTCAGTATAGAATCCATACATACAAGATTATAAAAGGCCTTGGGAGACCTTCCTGCCCTCAAAAACTCCCTGACAGGAAGTTGGATTTGAGAGAGGTCGGTCTCTTCTCCCAAGGAACAAGGGACAGGACGAGAGAAAGTGGCCTCAAGTTGCCCCAGGGGAGGTTTAGGTTGGAGCAGAGGAAAAATTTCTTGCCCTCCAGGGTTGCCCAGGCCTGGCTCAGGCTGCCCAGGGCAGGGCTGATGTTCCCCATGATCCCTGGGAGGGTTTCCAAGGCGTGGAGATGTGGTGCTGAGGGACAGGGCTCAGTGGTGACCTGGCAGGGATGGAGAACCGTTGGACTTGATGATCTTAAAGGTCTTTTCCAACCTAACCCCCTCCATGACTCTATGATTCTATCAAGCATATTGTGATTTCTTTAAAAAAAAAAAAATGGAAGTATCTTGGTGTTTTCCACTGGATTGAACTGGCACCACCAGCTGCTTAGAGCATGAAGTGGAACAAAATATTTAAATACCAGAGAGAAAAACCTGCACTACATGTTGATCGCAGCAATAATCTTGGGGGGGCAGGGGATTCTAGCGCAGAGGATGATAACATTCAGATTCCTTAAGGGGAAGACTGGGCAGAGTTTTCCTTAGCACACAAGAAATCCTGGTCTAGCAGATACCCAAGACTTGGTGCCTCCCAGATGGAGAAAAATTTCTCCTTCTTGGAGGGCAGATTTCAGGATAAGCATCTCCACAAGTGGAGAGCACCCTATGGGCGCTGGTTTGTCTTCAGAACAGCTTCAAATGTGGGGTTTTTTGTTTTTTGTTTTTTTTGAGTTTGTGCTCATTTTCAGAGAGGGTCCAAAAGCAGCCACCTGCTACCAGAAGCTAACCACAAACTAGATTTCTGTTTGCAAAAAAATAAACCAAATCTTTCTGTTTCCAAGAGAACAGGGCTGATCTCAGTTTCCAGTTAACCTTGGCCTTGACCACTCGGCGCTCCTCCTCAGCAGCTGCTCGGCGCGGACATCCCCTCCTGCCCGCCCAGTCCTCCCTTCCCTCGGATCTGCAGCCAGGCAGGTGCTGTGAAGAGGATTTTCAAGCGGAAATCTCTCAATTTTATCTTTTCTTAATGTTCAACAGTAAAATGATCTGACCCCGATTGCAGGGAGAAGGGTGCCTTCTGATTTTTCTCTTAGGCTGTGTGCCCCCAAAACCTGACTGCTCAGAGTTGCTGGTTCCTGCTGGACAGGGTAAGTTTTGGGGGAGTTTGCTCCCCATCCACATGTATCTGCTGGATATAAATAGCAACAAACTATAAAACTATAAATCACAGGAGATGAAACCATGTTTGTAATGCTCTGTGGCACATCTGTCTTTTTTACAAGCCTTCAGTGGTCTCTTTCCTTCAGGCTGTAAAAATATTTCCTTTTTTTTGACACTTGTGATACTACAGCAAGTTGTCATTTGAATTTTTTTTTTTAACTCCATGCCTATTTTGCCCGATATGGGGCCAAATTTCAGCGCCACAGGCTGGGAAATTCAGCAGCTCCACGCAGGATGTAACCACCCTTATTCTATATGAAGTGTCTTGACATAAAACGCTGGCAGGATGTGAGAAGGAAGCAACCCTTCAGTTTAACAAGCAATAAACTCCAAGCACAGGCAATAAAGAGAGATTTCCTGCTCCAAGCAAGGTACTTTCTGCCCAATCATCCAGCAGGAGCCTGGGCACCTCTTTTGGGGCTGGGGGGGGCTCAGTGCAAGGGGTTTGATGCAGCCCAGGGGTAGCTCCCGCTGCCTGAATCCTCCCCCCACCAGCTGCAGCCGGGGTCTGCGCACCCAGATGCTGCAGGTCCTTTAGCAGGAGCTCATTCTCAAGCTAAATCCTACTTGAGCTTTTTTTTTCCCCTTGTTTCCACTGAGGTCTGATGTTAGAAGAGGGACTTCTTCCATAGGGCAAGAAGGAGAACACTGGGCTCTTTATTCTTCACCTACGGCAGCGGAGGGTATGACCTGGCTGGGGGGATAAAGGGTGGAAAATGAGCAGCAAAACTGAAGGGAAGTACATTAGAGTTTTAAAATACCATCTATGCAAACAATAAAATGTCAGAAGAACCACCAAAAGCAAACCTGAGGGACAGAGAGCCCGTCCTGCCGCTCAGGGTTACAAATTCATCTCCCGGTGCAACAGGTCAGCAAGACTGGGAACTGAACCCTCCTTCTCCCAAAGGATTCATTTCAGCTCTGCGAGTGGCCACGCGTACAAACAAATATTCGGAGTATTTGCAGATTTCACTTGAGGGTGAAATGTGTCTTGTTTCTCTCCTGTCAATGCAGCTCCTTACGCTCCAGAAGAAGCCGGGCTGCTCTGGGAGCAAAGTGAGGACCCTTCGTTAATTCAATGCATATTTTCCAGATGGATGTTCGGCGGGATGGGAATAAAGGGGAGGAGGTAGCAAAACCACCCTCTTTTGGTCAATTAATAACAAGTCCACTTCCAGGAACGCTGCTGCATGTCTCTGCTCGGGATGCTGAAGACTAAACAGAGTTTGTTTTCAGTTTTAGCTCGTGGAAATCCCTTTATTTGAAGAGCGTGTCTCGGTGATGCTCTGCTTGGACTTTAACTTCAAGGAGGCTTCACGCAGCCCCCATCAACCCCCCAGATAACATTGTGTGGGATGAAGGGCATGAAGCACAGCCTTGCTCTGTGTGATCATTCCAGGAATCGCTCCCAGCACAAGGCAGGAGGTTTCAGCAGATATTTTGTCTAGAAGCCCTTGCTGGGAGTGCTGCAAAGGGCAGGTTTTGTGAGCAGTTCTTTCAGAAGGTGGGAGTGTGGCCTGACTTCTGTTGAAGAGTTGCATCTATCCTGGGACTCAGCCAAAGTCTTCTTTCCTTTCTGAGTAACCATCTGAAATGGGACAGTCCCTACTCTCTCCCTTTCCTCCTTCCCAGTTACTCATGGCAGGAAGCTCGCTGGAGGGATGAGCAGATGCTGCTTACGTGAGTGAGGGCTAGAAAACGCTACCGTGCCCTCTCGCCTCTATTTTTCGAGGAAAATGGAACGAGAAGTTCCCCGTGATTGGCCTTGAGCCTCTGCCTCCTGTCAGCAGCGTCTCCTCCCACCCGCCTCCGCGTCCTCCATCACCCTGACTTACTAAGCCAGAGGCTGACGGGACTTTAGAGCTGGTTCTTCTTCCTCCTCACCCTTTCCTGGTGCTCAGGTGGGAAGGGCACGGCTGCAGCTCCCATCCAGACCTAGAGCAGCATCCTCACCCTGTGCAGGAGACCTCGTGGTCCTCTGCTGTGGGGCAGCACCCTGCTCCCTCCCTGGGCAAAGGGGACCGGTGAGGCTGTGTGTGCAATCCAGCCCCCATGACGGGGTGGCCCAGAAGATCTGCCCTGGAGAAGCTCCACGAGGAGCACACAGGGTCCAGTTGGTCCCGCGCTGTGCGGGGCTGGAGACGGGCGGAGGCGTTGTGCTGAATCCAGGTGGATTTTCCGCTTCAGGATGCGGTGTGGTGACTCCAGTCAGGGTTAATCATATCCTGCGGTAGGAAAAACAGGCCTCGGGGATGTGAACTAATAAAAGAGGTGCCGAGAAACGGTTGCCAAAGCCCTGGGGGGGGACAGTTCTGCACGTCCTGGATGCTTTTATCTCGTGCTCTACCAGGAGCTTGCTCAAATCCAAATTGCGCTGCTCAGAGCAAGTGACAGTGGAGTTTGTTTTCACTGCAATTAAAACTAAACCTAATCCTTACAGGCCGAGGTTGTTTGGAGGATCAGCAAACGTCCCTGGACCGTCTGCGTGGGCTGAGGACGCTGCAGCAGGTCAGTGCTGGGCAGGAGAAGCAAGAGCTGTAGAAAGCGGCACCACTCACGTTGAATTTCTCAGTACTGTGCCCCTCTCCTGTGGTGGGAAGTTCTTCTGATGAAATAACCCCCAGCTCCTTCGAACGTTTGATATGACACCGAGTTTACATAACTCTGCAGGCACAGATCTCCCATCAGCGAGGAGTGGGGGCAGAGCTCGTGGCCTTCTCCACGGCCACTGACGCTGCAGCAAGGTTATAGATTTTGATCTTTCTCCTGTTTATTGCTGGATGTTCCTCTAAAAGAAATGTGGTTCAATGAAAAGTGCTGGGGCAAGAGATAGAAGTTGCATGAAGGACACATATCATTGGTAAAGTGACTCTGCTGAGTTAGAAGGGAGATGTCAGAGTCAATTGATATTTGCAAGAGAAAAAAAATAAGAAAAAAAAAAAAGTATAGAATATTGGCCATCAAAGCTGGAAAAGCTCTTTCTGGACTAGTCCTCCTGCAGCAAGGCAGACAGAGAGGAGCAAAACATTGTTTGTGGCCACACCATCTACAAGCAACCTCTTGATTTGGGTTCAGGTATCTCTCCTGCTTTGTCTGACCGGAGTGTTCTTCGGGCAGCAAAAGAAGGAAGCCGTTCAACCCCTCCTCCACCCCATTCCGCTCCCCCAAAAAACCCCAAGAAGAACAATAATGCGAAGTTAAGGTTGAGAATTAATCAAGAATTCAGATCAGAGAAGCTCAAGGGCTGAAGTTTCAATCTCAAATTTAATTCAGTTACATGCATGCACAAAAATTAAAAAATACCTAAATGCTTCAACTCCTGGTTTCCCTAGAAGATGGAAATCTTTACAGATGACAAGAAGTTCTCTTTCCCCCTCTCCCAAAGACATAAGGGGCCAGAGTCCATCAGCAGCTTCCCTTAAAGAGACACCAACAGCTTTTTCTCCATCAGAAGGAGGATTTTAAAGCCTCGGCCACGTAACCTTTAATAAGACAGGGACTTCACCTGAGGACACGCTGCCGGCACGGCCGTGCCACCCAGCCAGCACCAGCTGGGAGCCGGGGGGGAAGGCTGAAGTATCTGCAAAGAGGGGAAGTGAAAAACATATTGCTTCATGTTTTGGTTTTTTTTATGAAACAAGGGTCCTGCAGTTCTCACATACATGCTCTGAGGGTTTGTTTTTAGAGAAGCGGCCGGAATGGCCACTGAGGACACACGTGTAGGTGGGGGAAGGACTTTGGCTTCCAGCTGACTGACTCCTGGGGTGACTGGCTGTAGTGGGTGAGTCACAGGTACCAATATTTCATTTTTGGAGGCTTTCTCTCTGCTCCATTTGGAATTCTTAGGATGAACAAGAGCAGAGAGGGCGATTTCAAACTTTTCTGGTTATAGTAGATCAGGCTGTGCCATGACACTGTGCTCTCAGGTCTTCTCCTTCGTGTATTCCATAGAATCATGGAATGGTTTGGGTGGGAAGGGACCTTTCAAGCTCCTCTGTTCCAACTCCCCTGCAGGGAGCAGGGACATCTGCAACTGCAGCAGGTTGCTCAGAGCCCCGGCCGCATTTCAAATCTTACGACGCTGCTTTACCCAGCCCCACATGGAGGGAGTTGTAAGTGGGGTGCAAAGAGAAACGTTTCCATGTGCTGGGTGTAACGGAGACGGTTGGTTGCACCGGGCATGCCGCCGGAGCTGCGCGATGGCCAGGGCGGCGATGCTCGGCTTTGGGGTTTGCCTGGTGTGACCCTCTCTATAGCAGAGGGTTTGGCTCAGGGGTCTCACATCGGTTCCTGGCAGACAGCAGCTCATCACCTCTCAACTGCAGCTCTAGCAGAAAACTGTTGTAAAAAAACCGGGACAGCTGCCCCTCCTAGCACAGAGTAACCTCAAACCAACGCAGGCTCCCAACTTCCCTCTTAAGCAGGGAGTGACTGTTATTCCCAACGTCTAAACGAAGAAGTGAGGCTGAAGCTCCAGGTCACGCTCAGCCAGCTTTTGCCAGCTGGAAGGTTCATCCCGAGCTCTACCACCAGCCAGACCACGGTGGTGACCAGAAGCACTACCCAGCCGGGCTCCAGGTGCGAAGGCAGCGATGTAGCTGCTCCGTACGCTGGTCACACCTCGCTTGCTTTCTTCTGCTTTTCTCACAGGCCACGGGGAAAAACTCCCTGCTGGGAACGTTGGAGATGAGCCCCACATCGATCCCCTTGGATGACCTCAGCCGGCAGCTGCTCCGGGCCTCACTCGCAGCCTCTGGAGCCACGAGACCCCTCTCCAGAGCTCGGCGTTTGCAGGAAACGGCAAAGCAAGGACTCCACGGTCCCGCAGAGGAGCTTTTGGAAAGGCTGTGCAAAACCTGCCCTCTTCCAGCAGCCTCAATTGGGCATGGACAGGCTGGGGAGGTGGGGCAGAGGGTGTATTAATAGCAAGAGAAGATGGGGAAGGTGGGAAGAGGCCAAATGTGGGTTTTTTTTCTGCTTTCTCATGGACAAAAGGGTCCTTATTCATTTTAATGGCAGGTTGTCTCACAGAGCAATCTGCTCTGTCAGCCAGGCAGCAGAGAAAGCCTCCTTCTGCAGCTACCTCATGAGGAATATTGCTGCTCAGACCTTCACCTCTGCTCTCTGAGGATGGGAAACCAGACCCATGACAAGCTCAAAGTGGAGCATTAGTCCCGAACAAATAAGTAGATTGCCATAGCGGGTACAATATGGAGGTTTCCTTAAGCAGCCAATAATTGTATTCTTCACAGCTGCATCTTTTTCAGTTTGTTTGTTTTGCTTTCCCTTTTAGCCTGAAGTGCCCCCAGAAGCTTCATGCCATGTGGCTGCTTCTTGTTTGCATCAAAGACCTGAGTCATTGCTGCTCTGCACGGCACTAGGTTACATGTGCAAAGAGAAACTGCACCTTGGAGAGCCCAGTGAGGCTTTTCTGCAGTGTGGACATCAAGGAGATGGTGCCTCAGCTCTGAGGTGGCTGGAAGAGGAACCCCCAACACAGAGCAGGGCCTCCTGGGGCCTCCATCGAGTGAAAAAAAACAAACCAACCAACAGAAAAAAAAAATAACAAAAAAAGGGAATGGAAACAATAATGAGGAAAGGGGTTATTGTAGGAGAGGGGTTGTTTGGGGACAGTGAAGAAAATGCCAGATAGGAAAGAAACAGTGCTCTGAAGAAAGACAATGGAGAAATAGAATGAAACAATTGGAAGCCCGTGTGAAAACCGAGCAGGGCGATCGCTGATCAGGGGCCACCAAGGTGCTGCAGCTTCTTTCACTTCCAGCACGCACAGCTTAGGGGATCAGTAAAGGACAAGAGGAAACGGCCTCAAGTTGCCCCAGGAGAGGTTTAGGTTGGAGCTGAGGAACAATTTCCTCCCCTCCAGGGTTGTCCAGGCCTGTCCCAGGCTGCCCAGGGCAGGGCTGGAGTCCCCCTGATCCCTGGAGGGGTTTCCAAGGTGTGGAGATGTGGTGCTGAGGGACAGGGCTCAGTGGGGCCCTGGCAGGGATGAGAAACAGTTGGACTCCATGATCTCAAAGGTCTTTTCCAACGCAAATAATTCCAGATTCTATAAAAGCTTTGTGTACGCAGTTGAAACTTCAGTGCTGATGCGATGCCACGAGGGAGAGGGGTTTTACACCTGGGGTTAGAAAACGGGCAGCAGCCAGGAAAAGAAGTGAAGCTGCGTCAGCCGATGGGAACCGGCACCACAGGCAGAGCAGGAGAGAAAACAAGGCAAACAAAGGGAAGAGCATCACGTTACACCTGACACGCAAACATTTCTGGATTGCATCAGGCCTTTATTGCTGCTGCTTCACCTGCAGCTCCTCCAGATACGAGATTCAGAACAAGTTAAAAAAGAGCCCAGCATTGCAGCAACTAAAGTCTCAGCCTTTTGTCTGAGGGGAGAAAAAAAACAGAAATCAATTCCAAATGTGGAAATTTCAATACAGATGAGAATTTTGTTACAATTCAGATTTATCCTGCTTGCTTGCTTTCCTTTATTGTCCTTCCTCTCCCCTCTTGCTCTTCAGAAATTGGCTCCGGTGCTTCTCTCTCACTCTCCAAAGACCCTTTGCAGCTGAGGGTCATGCAGCAGGAAACGAGCCCCTGCCTCGCCCAGCTCGGGGAGCGAACCCACTCCTGCCAAATCCCCCATCTCTGGGATAAAAACATACGACCCAAGGGCTCCAGCAGTTTGCAAATTTTATCTTCATGCGAGGCAACACTAAAATGAGGGGGCAGTTTTAAAACATTTTCAGTCTAGTTTATAAGAGCCAGTAGTGAACTTGTTTTGGCTTCCTCCTTTCCTTGCTAGACTGAGGACAAGCATCCTCCAGCTCTTGCATGTTTAAATTATGGTTGTTTTGAGCATTTCTGAGGATCCAGATCCTCAGATTACTTCAAACTATGACAACACGCACATCAGGCCAGGCCAGCAGAAGAAACTGAGCTCCACCAGCTCTGCTACCAGGTGCTGTGTGTTTACCCCAGGAACTCGGACTCTGCTTCAGCCACTTGGAGCCTGACCTTCCCACCATGGAAGTGTCCAAAACCTCTTCTGTGTGCTCTGGAGGTGCTGCAATGCCAGGGAGCGAGGTCAGGATGAGATGCCTCTTGCAAGGAGAAGCTGTTTGCAGGAAGATGGTGTTTTCCTTCAGCTGTAAGTTTTGCTCTGGAGCAGCAGACACGGTGCCTTGTTGCGTGAGTTTCCCCCAGCATTTGCTTGGGCCTGTCTGTTCCCAGCCTCTTTGGGTTTTTTTTTTCTGTTCGTTTTTTTGTTTGCTTCTTGGCTTAGGGGAAGAGTTATAAATTCATGGGTAAACACAGCTAGTGTTTGGAATTAGACTGATTCAGGATATTTGGTTCCTCGGGGCCCTCGCTGAGTGATTTCATAGAATCTTAGAACATTTTGGGTGGGAAGGGACCTTCCAAGCTCATCTAGTGCAACCCCTTTGCAGGGAGCAGGGACATCTGCAACTGGAGCAGGTTGCTCAGAGCTCCATCCAACCTCCCTTGGGATGGTGCCAGGGATGGGGCAGTGACCACTTCTTGGGACAACCTGGGCTGGGTTCTCACCACCCTCAGCACCAACAATTCCTTCTTTCTCTCCAGTCTAAATCTCCCTCTTTGAGTTCAAACCATCCCCCCTTGTCCTGTCCCAACAGGTCCTGCTCCAAAGTCTATCCCCACCTTTCTGTCAGGCCCCTGGAAGCCCTGAGAGGCCCCCAGAAGGCCTCCGTGGAGCCTTCTCTTCTCCAGGCTGCACAAGCCCAACTCTGCAGAGGAGCAGCAGCTCCAGGCTGGGCCTGAGAGAAGCCAGCAACGACCCCTCTGCTCCAGGCTTTCGGGCAAGGAAAGCGTCGGTGCCGGGGTCTGTAGCAGCGACAAGCCAGGGATTAATTCCCTCCTCCTGCCAGCGCCTGTCGTGTTCCCAACGAACCTGGCCCGACCCGAAGGCCAAGCGAAGGAAGACGCGGGCGCAGCTCTAGGTCAGGCCACGCGGTGTTTGCACACAGGCTGTGCCGGAAAATAAGGGAGAGGGAGCACCATAAAGCAGCTGTTCTGTGCAAAGTGCGGCACCCAGGAGCCGAACTTCATCCCTCGCCGCCAGCAAGAGCCGTAAACACCAGGTACGTGCGCTGTGGTTTGTGGAGGGCTCTTGGTTTGCACCTTTCTCACCGCTCGAGGATCCCGTGGCGATACTGAGTGAGCTCATCGGGGATTTTAAGCGAGAATTTCCATGCAAGGAGTTTCTGGGCTGGAGTGGGGGGTTCTGGGTCCTGCTTGGAGAAAGAAGCGCAGGCAGCAAAGCGTCTCCATCGCCTGCCAAACTTTTCTGCCAATTCATCCTGGCCTGTCCATACTGATGACAAGAATCTGTCTTCCTTCTTCATAAAATGTCTCTCTCTTTTATTTTTTTCTTCTAGAAGAATACCACTGGTTCCAGTTGTACTGGGAACTTAAACCACTGTGCCCGCTGAGAGAGCAGAAAGTCTTGTAAGTGTTACCGGACTCAAAAGACAATCTCCAAACTCGGTTTAATCTCTTCCCTTCAAATGACATTATTTTTTTAACGCCCTAGCGGACAAAGCTCCGCCGAGCGCCGGTGTAATTCCTCCTATTTCAGTACAATCCAGCGCCTCTGATGGTATCTCCTGTGTGTTTGGAGAGCGTTGAGCACCGTGATGTCACTTCTGCTGGCGATGACCTGCAAACGAGCAGCGAGTTCTCTGGGGTAGGGGCGAGGGCACCTGCGCCGGCGGAATAACATGGGGGTTCCGCCGACCTGCGAAGGGGAACTCCCGATGCCCTCCGGGATTTTCCCAGTGTGCTGCTTTCACAATGGCCAGCACAAAGCACCAGTTTGCTCCCACCGGATCAGCTCCACACTCCAGCCACCCTAGTGGAATCCGGAACGATGCCCAGTGCACGCTGACAGGAAATCTGCTCCAGCGCAGGCTGTTTAGTCTTGAGGTTCTAAGAACGTAGGTTTCCAACAAAGTGCTGTTTGATGAAAGGTCGCTTGCCAGGTTGCCTGGCTTCGGGCCCTCCTGGAAAGGGATACAACAGTGTTTTGGTTTGGAGCATCCAGGTATTTACTGTGTCCAGCGGGTTTTGGGGATCCAAGCCTTTCAGCAGCCTCCGCTCCCGTGTTCAGACTGGGATATGTTGCAATTGTCATGTTCTTCTCTCTTTATTTTCTCACCTTTCTTATCCAAATCTTTTCTTTTGCATTTCCTTAATATTTTTCTTCTCCCTCCACACCATTTTTTTAAATATTTTTTTTGTGGTTGGTTGTTAGCTCACCTAGAGCAGTTGAATTATCAAAGAAAAAAATAGAAATTATGAGTCAAAATGTTCTAATGGAGGAATAAGCGTGTTTCTGGCACTGCTTCTTGCCATTGTTTTGTGTCAGATGGACTCTCCTTGGCTCTCCTTTTCCAGGCCAGTGACTGCCCTTCCTTTATATGCCTAGATTTCTTCCCATTTGTGCTCCCTTCCCTCCCTCCTGACTCATTTCCCCTTCCCATTTTGGCTGTTTCTTTTCTCTTTCCTTTTTCCTTTCTCCAAATGTTCTCTGATCTTATATCCTGCTATTTTTAATTCCTTCTTTCTGGCCCCTGACCCGATACCAGTACCGTGCATGCCTCAACCCTCTTCCTCTCCAGACTGAAAGCACAGCCTGGGCCAGCATTTCCTCAAAATCCAACTTTTTGTGATCCGGTGACTCGAGGCGGGCAGCGCCAGGCTTGGTGTGTGGATTGCAGCGTCGCCACCGGCCTTGCACCATCCTTAAGGCTCGCCAGGAATTTCAGAATAGAGAGGAAGCTCCTTTCAGCCTTGTTCTGTGCTGTTCTGTAATTTTGGAGCCATCTCACCAGGGCCTTCTTGCCAGGCAGTTTGGTCACTGTGTTACTCGTACCAAATATTCCTTCTGTGCAGCTTTGCCATTTGGAGCAGCTCATCCTTGTGCCTTCAGTCTCACCAACTGGCCATATAACTTCCAGTTTCAGCAGGGAAAAAAAATACTATTTCCCTTACTGTCATCCCTTGGCAATTTGAGTGGAGGGTGTAGGCAGCAAACATTTGGCCATTTATTTTCTGTGGTGTGGGAATAGTTCTCGCACTCGAAGCAATCTCAGTTTTAAAGGAGCCCTGGAGCTTGTGGAATGAGGGCAGGTTTTAGATCTTTCGTCCCAAGTCTCGCTAGCAACCAGTTTTGGGTCTGCCAGCTTTTCCATCAGGCATCGTGTTTGTGACGATTACCAGTGAATACCCCGCTAGGATGTACAGTATATTTAAATAGAAAATTAAGAGGGGGGAAAAAAAATGATTTAATGAAAGGCTGGAGGGAAAGGAAAAGGATTTTTCCGAGTGCTAAACCACTGCATTATTACCTACAAAGGAATTCTTGTCATAATCAAAGCTTGGGAGGCCCAATAGCCTTCAGAGCAAAGAATGCTCAGCATTCACCCCCGGAGACCTTCTGGATTGTGGGTATCAGCCCCGGCGTGGCTCACGAGGGGCAATCAGACCTTCGTGTACCGCACAACACCCCTACTCATAACTTTGAAGGTTTAGCTGGCAAGGAATAAATACTGAACCGAGGAAGTCAAAATAGTCCTTGAATCGCTGCCTTCAGCAGCAGCGGCATCCGTTGAACGCAGCATATTTCCAATTTCCCAGTCGCCTCCCGATGGGGCTCGTTGCAGAGGATCTCCCCCCAAAAATCGAGTACAACTATTTGACTGCAGAAATGAAATCCCCCGGGGCACCACATACGCTTCACTGCAGATTAGTTAGAGCCTGTGGAGTTATAAGATTCCAGAGCTGGAGCGCTGAAGATTCCAGGAATTCTCTCAAAGGTGAAATGATTAACCAACCTTTTGTTCCGAGAGCACGCTGACGCGGAAAGCAGGTCTTGCGTTCGGAGTCTCGCCGCTGTCCTGTCTTTTGCTTTTTTTTCTGAAGGGTTCACAAGTCCTTAAATCTGAGCTGGATTGAAGGAATTTCATTTCAGATTTGCCACTGAAATGAAGAGCTAAGGATTAGGGACAGCAGCGCAACACGACTCAAAAGAGCAGCAGCTTGTTTTTTTCGCCCCAACCCCTTTGCTGGAGGCTTCAGTCCGTTTTGTAGGCGTGAAGAATTATTAATTTCTTATCACCCATGATAAAACCTGTGAGGGGCTGATCCACACTGTTCCACACTTCTGCTTTTCCGTGCTGGAATCGGCAAAACTTGTGGAAGAGGTAGAAAGAAAGGGAAATTTCGGTGCAGAGCCCGTGACAGAGATTTTGCCAGTTATCTCACGAGGAGGAAAAGGTTTCTCCTGCCTTCTCCACCCGGAATCAGCCACCAATTCAGCTGCCAAATTTTGTTTTCCAGGTCACAAAGGGCATTACAGTGAGCTGCTCAGCCAGGAGCTCTGGTCTGCATTCAGAAGCTGGAATAAACAGGGTGACAACAGGGAATGAAAAGGTAACAGGCTCCTTGCAAAAGCCGTTTTTTTAACGCCCGGAGCAGTGCTATTCTGCACCAAATGTCTATTTTCAGTGCTGCTGCAGCACAACGATAACGTTCGCTTGTTTTCTCCCCCAAAACAAATACAAAATTCCAAAACTTGAGTGAAGTCTTGTAACAACATCTAGACACCAAACACAACAAAAGAGGAGAGAGAGGCAACACTCCCAGCAGCTGCCAAACACACGGAGATGCAACCCGAGGGTGGTTTTTATCTGTTCTTTCCCCGTTTGCTGTCAATTTGCAGAGAACACATCCAGCTTTTTATGGGTAAACTTCCTTGTAAAGTCACACTGAGTGGTTTTTGTGGCGTTTATTTAGCAGGGTAAGTTACGAGTCGGCTGGAAATTCGGCAGGCACCAGCACCTCTGGCCTTCCTTAACACTGCTTGCTTATTTAAAAAGATGGATGGGAATTTATTTTCGTCCTCTTTAGCATCGAGCGGTCAGGATGGCAAATCTGCCACCGGTCTCCGGAGAGAAATTCTCTGGTGTAAAGGAACAATTTCTTCCATTCATTATAAAATTTCCTATTTTCATTAAAAATCGATCTGGGCTCAATCCAGGGGTAAACACACGGCCATTCATCTGAAAAGCTTCGTTTCTCCGGGTGTCTCTTTGGTGCGTGCGTTACCCAGCTTGCCTACAAACGTTGAGTTTGACCTTTTTCTTCTAAACTGCTACGATCCACAGTTTACGTGGAGCTTGTAAAAGAGCCGAGCTGTCACATTTATTTTGCATCCAGGCAGAGGCCGCCTTTCCACGCTCTGCACAAAAATAGCCCTTAAATCACTGCTTTTTTTTTTTTAAAAAAAGTGCCTCAAACTCACTTAAAAACACCTTGATGGCAACGTATCGGTACAAACTACCCACTGGAAATTAGCTGAAAAGAGCAAAATGTATTGCTACCTTAACTGGCAGAGAAAATGACTGTGCCAGAGGGGCTTTAAAGTCCATGCTGTGTTTTTTCAGCCCCTTGATCCTTTTTGGAGCTGGGCTCGATGTCCCCGAGGGCTCGGGATGATCCGAAAAATGTGGATGGAGCGGCACGTCAGGATCTCCAGCTCCTCGTTTTGATAATCAGATTGAAATCTCACTTTCCTCTTTGCGGTGCCCAGTTAAACAGTTGGTGCAAATACCCCTCACGTCTTATGGTCCTCAGCTTTTTATATTGCACTATTATAGGTATTTTTAATATATATATTACGTCCTGTTAGAGTTCGAGCCTTTTGTCCGTGCAGGTGCTGTGATGCTTCTATCTCCCTAAGTTGCAGGGAGACATAAAATGTACAAAATGTGTAAAACACCGTATTTGTCCTGATTTTGTCACGACCAGGGGACAGAGGCCACAAACCCCCTGGCACTGGTAGCGGTGGTGGCTGTGCCATGGGGGTGACAGGGAGTGCCCAGGCAGGACATGTGCCATTAGGTGCCACCAACTCTGGTCGCTGAGGGACAAGGTGACAGGCAATGCCCTGGCAGGACACCCACCATCAGTTGCTACCAACTCTGGTCGCTGTGGGACAGGGGTGACAGGAGGTGCCCAGGCAGGACACGTGCCATCACCTGCCACCAACTCTGCCCGGTGGCACCTCACGTCTGCTGCATGTCGGGAGGGTGGCTGCCGGCCAGCCACCGCTCTGGCCACCGTGGCAACTTTGTCTCCACTCGATGCCACCTCTGCCCTGACCGGCCGCGTCCCCTCCCGCGCCTCCAGCCCCTCCACCCTCGCCAGACACTCGACCGGGACCACCCCGCCACCTGCGGGCTCCCCGGGCGCCCCCCCGCGCCTCTTTTCGCGGGAGCGGGCGGCTGAAGCCGAAGATCGGGCCGGGCTGTGGTTGG
>VWZK01015379.1:32863-43292 GCA_013396935.1 Baryphthengus martii | reverse complement strand
CGCTCCCCCCCCTCCGCCCCGCTCTCCCTCCTCGGCAGCCGGAGCTGCTGCCTGCAAATGCCACGTCGCCTTCGAGTTGTTCCCCTTGGCTGATCAGCAGCTCGAGTACCAGACACCTCCCCCAGCTCCTCCTGGGGTCGGGGCAGGGGGAGGCCAGTCCTGTCATCTACTGTTTGGGTGGTGACCGTCTTTTACCCTCCCCCCATCCCGCTTTGTCCCCTTCAGCCTTGGGGTAGCAGCAAAGGTGGGGACCCTACTGTGCCTGCTCTTCAGCCCAGTCCTATTTATTGCCTCTTACAAAAAGCTGTTGACTTCGGCAACGCTCGATTGCTTTCCAGCCCAGGACCGGGGGGAAATTCGTAGCCCTCAGTCTCGACTGCCCCTCTGCTACCCAGTCTTATTTGAGGCGCCTCGACGTGCAGCACGTCACGATAATCTCGGAAAACAGGGTAATAATGCCTTGCTGGCAGGTGTATTTGCTTCCTCTAGCAGCTGGCTCTCAGCTGGTTTCTGAGTTCGCTTTCTGTTTAAAACTTGCCACTCGGACCTCTTGTTGGAAGGGTGGAAATTTTCTGCGAAGCGAAACTATTTTCAGGTTTCGATTTCCAGCCCTTCTTTGCACATTTGACGTCTTTTCTGCCCTGTGGGCGCTCGGTTTTTCACACTGGCGGTCCCTCCTTGCTTTATCTGATGCCCGGCTCTGAATATTGACACGCAGGCCCGCTGCAGATAATTTCTTCGGTCGTCCCGTCCGTATAGCCTGTGATTCCTGATGGCCTTCTAATGTATTTATCTTTACGACCCTTGGTTCAATAGGGAAATACTATCTCCGTCACAGATGGAAAGACTGAGGCACCGAAATATTTATGGCCCAAGGTCACACAGGAAGTATGTGGTGAGGCAGGGAATTGAATCTAGATTTCCTGAGACTCAGATTAGCATTTTAACCAGGGAAGCATCCTCTCTGTATTTTAAGCCGATAAATTGACCTTGGAGTGAAGACCCAGCGCAGAAGAAAGTACTTTGTGTTGCGTTCGGTATCGTTGTGAGCGAGGAGCAAAAGTTGCTTCCCACACTTGGATTCCTCTCCTTGTTGGTTGGTTGTGTTTTTTTTTGTAATTTGTATGGGAAAAAGGGTAAGGTGGTAAAATAGAGAAGCTGTTGACTTTCTCAAGGCCCTGTGTGTGTGATCACGCACGTTGAAAACCAGCCAGCTCTTACGCCGGCTTCTCCTCTCGGCCTTTTTTACCTTGGTGTCTTCCAAATCTCGGAAAGTTTTGGAATGCTGCTGTTGTCTGGGAATAATTTGTTCTTAGCGAGGGTCAAATCCATCGAATGTTCCATAAAGCTGAGTTGCAAGCAGCGTACTTTGTGGTGGTTGGTAATCCTGGCTCTCGGTTTGCGATTCTGGATGCGGCAGCCTGGGAATAAACAGGACTTGTGTGGACTGTCTGAAGTGCCTCCCCGAGCAAGTCATTCCAAGTCCTGCCCTCGGTTGTCGGCTCGATATTGTTGCAGCGACTTTTGGAAAAAAACCCTTGGCCTTAACTACAATTAAGCAGCCTTTTGACAATGCCCTGGAATAATTTCAACTCCTTGGGCTGTGTATCAGCTCAGATCCCCGTTGCAGGCCGGTTTCATTCCTCTTCCATCAGGGGAGCTGATTTTTTTTTGGTGAGATTTGGTGGTTAACTTTACGACAGTTTTTCTTGCCAGGAGTTTTGAGGAATCGGATGTTGGACTAGTGGAAAACAATAACTCCTGGTGGTATTCACCTTTAGAGAGAATAAAGATAACTTGGTCTACACAAATAGCTTGGTCTACACAAATGCGTTTCCTGCCGCAACCCTTGATCACAAGCTGCATCTTTCTTTGATGTCGCGTTGAAACCAAAGTTGAGTTTAAATGTTCCGCAGAAGGCTTTTAACGGGCTTTTGTTTGGGTTTTTCAGGAGCCTGGCGTTTGCATCGTGTTGCCTCCGCGGGTTGTCACAGCCGTGCCAGCAATCTTTCGTCTTTTAGGTTTATTTTTAGGAAAGGTTGGATGAGTCCTTAAAAAAAAAACACAACAAAACCCACCAAGATTTCATAGGCCCTGTGCAAAGAGTAAACAAGAATCCAGCGTTGTGCTCCCAGGAGAGAGGGCCTGGCCCTGGCAGGCCCCACGGGGAATGCTGTGGGCTTGAGCGGCACTGTGGGTGAATTTGTAGGTCCGTTACTGAAAAAAAAAAAAAAAAAAAGCTTGTGGAATCCCTTTGGATTCATTTCAAGCAAATTAAAATACATGTTTTAAGCTTGGAAGACTGAAAGTGGCACTTTTATCTGATGACCTGCTCTTCCCCTGACTTGGAAGACTTCTTATCAAACACTAGATTTGTGACTTTAAAGAGAAGCAGCTTGCAATTTTTAAGAAAATATCCCAGTGGGAAAGCAATTTTACAATATTTCTGCATCAAAGTGATAAGCTGGTGTAGAGTATTGTAAGGATGCCTTCCCTAGTTCCACGTTTTCTTAATTTCCTGTCATCATTTCATTTAATCAGAGAAGAATTCTAAAATTTATCTCTGAAAGCAGATGAGAAAACCTCACTGTCAGTAATACTGCGACAGTCAAGAGACTTTAGGGAAAAAAAATATAATACTTCTCACTTCTACTTTTATCTCAAAGCAGTCGGTGTTTTATATGGTGGCTGCTCCTTGCTCTGGTTTCAAGGCTGGTGAATCTCAGAGGAGTAACGTTTTCTTTTTTTTTTTTTTTCACCTGTTTTTAGCAAGTTGTCGGGAAGCTTAGGAAGGTCAAGCTGGTTAGTTTCCAGCTGTTATCTTTGCTGCAAGCCAGACCTTAACTGAAAAGTTTTGGATTCCTGAGTGAGGAGCACACACTGAACTCTTTATTGCATTCTTGAAGAGCTTATTGTAAAAGCAGCGGTAATTTATTCTTTCAGCGGTGCTAACACAATCCTTTCTGTGTATGGACCAGCAAAGACAGACCACTGGCTCGGAGCCCTTCGGCCGCTCCGATCTTCATGTAAATCTGCTATTGTTCCCCATATCTTGATTGATGGGGAAAATGCCTCCCTTTCCTCAGGAGTCACTTCTCCAGCACTGAGGCCTGATGCTTTATGGGTTGTGTTTTTGTGTTGTGTTGTTTTTTTTTTTCCTGCCCGTGTCTTATTAACAAGTAGTTCAGGAGGAACATTTATTAGGCTGTGACTTCAGAAACATCTGCAACTTCCAGACAGTATCACCTTTCTGGGGAAAATAACAATGGGTCTGCTGTGTTTGCTGGAGGAAGCTGGGAGCTTCTGCTGGCTGGCTCGGCGCAAAGTGAGCCAGCTTAGTCTGGTCCGCTGCCTCAGGCAGCGATTTCTTACAGTGGTCCAATCAAACGTGCCTGCCTGTGCCTTATCTTTAGAGAAATCCTGTTGGGAGTTGAGTGATATTTGGAGACTTCCTAAATTTAGGGAGCCCAGCCAACCCGGTTTATAATCCTCAGTGCGCAGACGGTGTCAGGAGCTGGAGTTTGGTGCTGGATCCGGTAGCTTGAGAAAGAGAATGGCTTTTTTACATCATTGAATTGAACATCTTGAGCAGCTTTGGTGACTGCTGAAGCTGGTTGTGGCCTTCTCCTGGTGGAGCATCTTTAGTGGAACAGTTTCTAGAGTGAAGTTGTGCTCCACTATAACCATAAACTGTGGTTGTATTTTCCAGATCGTGCAATTTAAGTCTTTTTTGGTGCCTCCTATCAGAAGATAAATATGTTCATGGTACTTAGAGTTTGGATGCATTCACATACTTCTTGGAAATTGAGTTGGTTTTTCACCATTACTCTCATAGAGAGCATTGAGTAGGTAACTTTAAATATATTTAATTACCGTGCTTCCTACAGAAACCATCTTCATAGCATTCGAGTTACCTTTCACCACTTAAATCGCAGGTAAGCGGTGGAGCGTCTTGGGCTAGTAGGTCATGAAACGTCGGTGCGGTGTTCGTGCGGTTGTCAGGTTTTGCGTTCCCTACACGCTGAATAAACCCGAGAAGGCTGCGTAAGCTCTTCTGGTGCTTTCCCAGAGGAGGTTTCCTTGGGTTTTATTTGCTGATTCTGGTGGAGTTAATCACTGGCTGTTCTCTGATGTCTCTTGCTGGTTTATGGAATGTGGGTTGTTTTCTGCACCTTTTTTTTTTTTTTTTTTTTTTAAGGCTTTACGCTTGCCAAGTCACTAAAAAGAAAATTACTTTTTTTTTTTTTGCCTGCAGAAAGAAGACTTGAGGAACAGTGCAGCACGTTGCTCGTTCTGCAGCAGGTGCTGACCGGGAAACGTTGATCAACGGGAGCAAATTGGAGTGAGGAGAGTGTCAACGGTAATTACACATAACTCACTATCCCCCCAGATTTTATGAAGCATTTTTGTCCTATCAAGTCTCTAAGTAACGCTTTAAGATGAAATTATACGAAAGTATTTCACAGACTTGTAAACTTAGGACTCCTTGTTGTTTTGGTTTGGTTTTTTTCCTGGAAGAAATTTTTTGATAACTCATTATCAACTGGGAAAAATGAATTAAGGAAGGAAGAACTGATAGAGTTGTTGGGGTGAGAAGAGGTTCGGTATTTCCACATAAACATTAGTGATTTTATAATGTTAGCAACCTTATCTTTATTTTGACATGACTCCCTCTCGTTCCTCCCTGAGCTGGAAGTTTTGTCTTCGAGAGGCTCGCATAATTGTCCTTTGGATAAAGAAAGTCATTTCTGTTTTTAGTGAAAAGCATTTCCTGTGTGGAAAACAGCTCATGTGGGTGGTAGCGTGCTGATGAGTGACCAACTAGGTGGCCTTTCTCAGAGCTTATGGAATTGAGCTCCTCAGTCCTGGAATTGACCAGGTTGTGGAACTGACCTGCTGGAAGAGTGGAGAGAAATCTGTCAGAAAATCACCATCAGCTGGCACTTGGGAGAGGAACAATTCTCCTTCTGTTTTCTTTTTTAAGTGAAGATTCCCTTAAGTTCTCTTCTGCTGTACAGCACTGCAGGGCTCCTATGCAACCACGGCCATCGTGGTCTTAAAAACACAAGGAGCCCAAAGAAAAGAAGAGCTTTTGGCTAGAACAGTGGGTTTTATGTGGGAGGAGAATAAGCAGATACGTGCTTGCGAATCAGAAATCACCTTTTTGATGTAAAGACGTGAAGTAGTTGTTTCATTTTTTGAAGGGATGATGTATGCTGAAGGCCATCATCAGGCTTTTCCTAAAAAGAACGTTTAGATATCGAACCACCCGTTGGATTGGGAGGCCCAGTCTTCCCAGTTGATCTGTTTGAATTGCTGTGTCCGTGGGTTAGAAGAGAGCTGTTGTCAGTGTTGCTCAAGATGAGTCTCCGTCGCTACCGCACAATTATCACGATGTCACTAATTGACCGTCTCCTTCGATAAGTTTCTGGTCACCGTGTGTGGTGGTGGCTGGATGTAGCCGACGGCAGCGTTACGCTGTGAGGAATGAGGAAAGTCACTGAACCGTCTAAAATCCAGGTTTATCAACTCGGATGAAGTCTTTTTATCTGCTGTTGAACAGCCTTTGGTAAATCATTTCAACACCGATACCTCTCAGGGTAATTGGCTGCTTCCAGTTCCACTGGGTGAAGTATTAAGGTGTTCTAGGCTGGTGGAGTGATCCGTGCCAGGAACGTAGAACTGCGGCTGGGTTTATCCTCCAACACTTGCTCGAAGGAACGAGGGCAGCCTTTCATATCTGAGTGGATCTGAGGAGCTCTCGTGCTCTTTAAGCACTTGCAAGACAAGACCTGTTAGTATGGAGGGCAATGGCTGGTTAATCTGCTTCACAACATAGAGATTTTTGTCCATTTCGGGGTTATCAGGGGTAATAATTATTTAGAAGAACTGTTTGGTTATGCAGACAACTTCTTGGTGTATTGTAAACCCTCATTTTGCTTTTTAATACCTGGATATTTGAAAACATAAACTTCATAAAAACACAAACCGGCATCCTTCTTCCGGACTGGGATAACACCCACTTAACGCTCTTGTGCAAAGGTGCGATCGCATCCCTAACAGGTAGCAGATTATCTGATTCACCGATAAATATTTAAAGCTGAGACAGAGAAGCAAATGCTTTTAGGGTTCTCCTGCATCAGCGGAACTGCGGTAGGTGATTATCCGCTGTGCGAAGCGTGCTCGCCGAAAACCTCCCGGCTCTGATCTCATACTTGCATTTTCCATGAACTGGAAAAAAAATGCACACGGTCCCTTCCCAGGAGACTGCTCCGATGTGGTAATTTAAGTAGTTTATTGGTGTGTTTTAGCCTTTGGTTTAAGTATAACCTGTTTTAACTGGACTAATTTGATCCGCTGCGCAGCTCAAGCGTTACAGCCTGAACCTCTCCTCGTGTTGCGCAAGGCAAACGATCTGCAGTTTGGGTATCAAAATAATTCTTCCTTGCTTGAAGTTTTGCATGATGGCTTAGAATCTGAAGAATCCTTCGCTTTCCCTGTGTTGGTTTTTTTTTTTTTGTGCTTGTTTTTGAAGTCGTGTTTTGTAAGAGAGTTCTGAAAAAGCTTGTTCCTGCCCGTGCGTTGACAGGAGATGCCGAGAACGCTTCAGATTGAACTGGAGCTTGTGGGAAACCAGCCTTTGCTCTCCTTAGTGCCTGCAGAAACCTGAAAGCAAACTGCTGCTTGTGTGAATCCTCTGAAGTCCTGGGTTTACTTCTGTTTTGTTGGATGAGGTGACAACCAAGCGCTCGGAGCAGTGTCCTGGTAGGGAGCCCTGCCTGGAACCAGCCTTGCTCCTGTAGATTTAATAATCTGGATGAAACTCTCTTAGAGTCACGTGTGAAGGAAACGAAGAGTCGTTCCAGATTTGGAATGCAAGCATTTGGGAAAGTAACTTTGGGATCTGGATTGTCTCATACTGGCTGTACCAAGGTGGTGCGAGTGTCTGCCATCCCGTAGTGCTCTCTAGCTTACTTTAGGGTGGGTGTTACCCAGCTCTGGCACTAAAAAGGTCTGAGTTTTGGTAAAATCCCGGAAGGTTCAGCAAACGGACGTCGGTGTCTGGTGTCTGGAAATACATCGTGTAGGACAAAGTAGACCAACCACGCTCAGGGGGCACTTAAACTGCCCTTTGGCTGCTCCTCAGCCAGCCCTGACTTGAAGATTCGAAGCCAAGCGTTTAAAAATATTTAGGTATTTATTGCTTCTTGTGAGCTGAGCATTCCTTGCTGTAGGGGGGAAGCTCAGGTGAGCAGGCTGCTGTGCAATATGTGTTGCTGTCACTGTGGATTTGTCTGCACCTATAAAAACAGTTGCTTTGGATCGGTTCCATTCTCTGAAACAACTTTTTTTTTTTCCCCTGGAATTGAAGAAGATTGGTAAATAAATGGGCAGAACTCGTTTCTTTAGAGGAGGAAAAAGTATCGTGTAAGAGGGATTCCACTTTACCTTCCCCCTCAAGGCCAAATTCGTCCCATAGGGAAGAGTTGTACTTAGTTATCCAAATCCTTCACCTCGATTTCAGCATCCTGGAGCACGTGCAGCTCCCTGTAGAAACTTGCAGCTCCCATCTTTTAAATCTTGGCAGGGTTTGAAAGGTTTTACACCATCTGTTCGGGGCTGTAGTCACTTCAAAGTGTAAACTCCAGCTGCCTTTTTGCTGACCAGCGGAGGTTCCTCTGTGGCCATTGCTGCCCTAGCACCAAGATGGATTTTCAGATACAGGGAAGGGCTCGTGCTCTTAGGAGGAGTCTTTGGAGAGCTGTGTATTTTAGCTGCAAAGAAACTTAAAGTTGCAAAGAAATACCCTCTGAGCTTTCCAACTGTCCTTTCCCACTGGGACTGCCCTGGGAGGACACTGTCCCTGCTTTTATGCTCCATAGGGTTTTCCTTTCTCATTTTCTTTCTCTCTTTTTTTTTTCCCATTTCCACACTGTGTTCTACGACTTGTGACTTCAGTCAGAAGTTTTTTTGGAATTAATTTTCCGTGGACCGTGGCAGATGTTGCTTCCGTAACTTCAAAGCGATTGAGCTGGACATTTGGGTATGGAATTTCAGTAGTATATTGTTAATGGGTAAATAAACTGGTTTCCTTCAAGGCCTGAACCACCAGAACGATGTTTTGAAATTCAGGGGGTGAGGTTTCACGCTTGGGAAATGGTGTTTTAAATCCATATGTTGTTACGTTGCGTTTATGAAAAGGTTTTTCCTATAGACGTGAAAATTTCGTGCTTTGTGTAGCTCCAGGATGTTAAAAAGAGCAAGTCAGCTTCTGCTGGAGCGCGTCGTCTTCTCAGACGTGCGTCTCATTCCCTGTGGGTTTTTTTAACGACGTCGAGACAGCTGCAAAAGATCTTAATCCCGTTACTTTTTGAAAGCTGAAATAAGAATAAAACGGTTGAAGGGCTCAGTCTTTTGAGGTTTTTGCTTCTCTTGAACGCTACCAGAAGTAGGACTAGGACCTTTTCTGGGGTTTGTTTTATGGGGCTGGCCACTTAGGAAGCAGCCCAGAAGTGCTTAGGATATGACTCCGCTTTTCTGGCAATAAGAGTGAAGACATAAAATAACTAAAACAACGAAGGAAAATATTTATCTAAAAGTAACTTTGTGTTTGCATTATAGAAACTGTTGATGCAAACTCTTCAGGGCTCATAAATGAATATTTAAGAGGTCAGACGTGGCCCTGGTGTGACCAGTGAGCGTACTGTTAAAGAGCGGCTCAGATCAAGGCGAATCTCACGTGCTCTGGGCATTGACAGAGACTTTTTTCCCAGCTCCCTGTTCCCAACAGTGGATTTTCTCCTGTGGAGAACAGCAGGAAGTTCTGGAGCCCCTGGGAAACGGTGTCTAACCCTGTTAGGGGAGCACTACCTGGACATTTGCTTTTTTTTTGTCCTATGGAGTAAAGCTCTCAAATCTTGAGGGATGTAGTTTCAGGCTAGCAAATAGTTCCTAAGTGCTCTGGGCAGTTTCTTGGGTAGTTTCTTGGTAGGCTGGATGGGGCTCTGGGCAACCTGCTCCAGTGGGAGGTGTCCCTGCCCATGGCAGGGGGGTTGGAACTGGATGATCTTCAAGGTCCCTTCCAACCCTGACAATTCTGGGATCCTGTGATTCTAGTTTCTGTTTGAGGGTGGAGGAGAATAATTTTTTTTTTTATTCCTTTCCTGGCACAGTCACATCAAAAACCTGATCCTGATTGGTAAGGGAGGATGAAAGTTGGTATTATCACTTGTGTCAGAGTTCCTGTGTGTCTTAGGATGTTCTGTTTGCTGCTTTTCTGTGGGTTTAGGGGTGGTTTTTTTGGTATCAATGAGATGAGGGCTTTCCATCCTTCAGGGAGAATTTCTATGAGCAGTCAGATCTCACAGTACCCTGAAAGACGAGCATTAATACTTAATTTAATCCTCTGTAGGGGGGGAAAAAAAGTGTCCTGCTGTAATTTGGCAGTTGCTTTGGGTTTGGCTTTCCCCCTCTTGCTCTTCAGAGCATTTACACTTTGACTTCCTCTTCCATGGGTCATTCTTGGTGGCCACAGGAGCCAGCCAGCTTTCTGCAGCTGTTAGAACGTTGCTGGAGGTCCTTCTGGCGACAGGCCTGGCGCGTTTGATCCCCAGATGGTCTTTGTGAGGGCAGAAGGACTATCCGTGATAAAAGGCTTGTGGTCCCTTTTATATTTCACCGTGGAAACTATTAGCACTGCTTTGGAATCAGCATCGAAGTAAACGGTTGAACTTTTTGGAGAACACGGAGAAACGTCTCGGAATTGCCACTTTTTCAGATGTCAGAAGAAAAAGATTTGTCAAGGGTTTCTAAAGGAAAAAAAACCACTTGGCGCAGGTTGTGGAAACCTTGTGTTATGTGTCTGTGGAGCTGGGGTGGGTGTTCGGTCGAGGTGTTTCGTTTTCCTTGGGTCCCAGACCTCGCCTAGGTCAGAACTGGGAGGTCCCAGCAATACCCAGGTCGAACTGACATCGGGCTTCCCAGCTGTAAGAATTCCAGGTTTGACCGAGCGCCGTCGGTCGGGTAAAGCACCAAGAACGTTTCCAGTGTTGGAGCTGCGGTGCCTTTCTGGCTGGAAGCCAAACTTCCCAGGGGATGGTGCGGACAAACTCACTTGGGTGTCGTTCCAAGTGATTTCCAAGGTTTTAATCAACACATCTCTTTCGTTTTGAACAGATGACTGTTCTGGGAGGATGGTGGTGGTCTCTTCAGAGCTGAAGCTGTAACTGAGCTTCTGTTCCAGGCTGATTTTGTGAAGTCTCTCGTTCCCTTAACCTTGCTAAAAGTAAACTGGTCTCCCTAGAGCTTCTCCTGTGTGGTCCTGTGGCAGAGGAGAGTTATTTTAGGATTGGGATGGTATCTTAAACACCTTGTTAATAGTGTTTATTTGAAAAACTCGAGTGGCAGAGGGTAGCTTGTATTTTTTTTT
>VWZK01015379.1:2808-32777 GCA_013396935.1 Baryphthengus martii | reverse complement strand
CTCCTCCAGGTTTGAAACTTTTTTTTTCTTTTTTTTTTTTTTTTGCAGGTCATAAATAAGATTTGATCTTTTTGACGAGGCTATTCCCTAGCCTGAGGTTGGGGACAACTTTTCTTTGCGTCTCCTGTTGTTCTTTTTAACAGCCTTGGGAGATGAGGGATGTAAAATTCAACTGACAGGTTCAAGCACGTTTAAAATCCTCAGAAATCTCAGCTTGCAAGAGGCGTGGAGTTTCAGGCATGGAAGTGTCTCAACGGTTTCTTTCTCAGAGTACTTGCGGTTCCCAAAGTTGTGTCCACAGATCCAGCTCTAGATGCTGCTTTTCTCCAAAGGTTAAAACCACTTAAGGATGTTGCTTTTAATGAGGCCGTTGTTTTTTTTTTTCCTCCCACTTAGAGAAAATAGATATATAAAAATACAGCTGATACATAATACAGATTAGTAGCTCTATTAATATTAAAATATAATTAAAGCTTTAGATTTCTATACAATACCGCTCTTAATAAAGAGCGATATTGTAGTTGTTTGCTTCCTGCCATAAATATAAACTTAAAGGTTGCATGAGGCACTGAACCTAGAAATCAGGAAGTCTGAGCTAAATTTCTAGCTGTCCATCAGACTTCCTCTGGACACATTGTTCTTTCTAACTCGGGCATACTGTATTTAAAAAAAAACCCCACCCCAAAACACACCTCCTTTTAAGCAGTAAACTCCCTGCAGTAGGAACTTTCTCATATTAAATCCGGCCCTTACTGTAATGGAAACCCAGTCTTTGTGATACATTCTGGGTGGGATTAAAAACTTTTTTTTTTTTTTTTTAATTGTTGATGGAATCTGTTCAACTTTGACTGTGGAGAGTGGAATGGAACTGATCCATTTCTATCTACAGTGAAATTGATTTCTCTGTGATATCTTTCTGGAGAGAGGTTTTTAGGAGAATATTTTAATAGGAGGCAACTGAATTTGTAGGATTTACTGAGCACATAGTGTTGTTCAACAATAGATATTCTATGAATGGGATGAAAAGAGAGAATTCCAATGAAAAGGATTTTTTCAGTATAGGATTTTTTTCTTTTTATATATAGTGCTATAAAACTCTTCTAATGAATCCCTCAACTTTTCTTTGGTGTTTTTTGTTTTTTTTTTCACATCCCCTGCACATAAAGAGTTGCAAATTCGTTGTTCCTGCCTAAAGAGAAACCCCATCTGTAAAACTGTTGACGTGTTGTTGGTGTTTCCTGGCAGCTGTTCCAAAGCTCTCGATAAAACTGCAGCGATGTTTTTATACAGGAGAATTATTCCGGTCAGAACTTTTTCTTGGAGCTCTTACTGTTAGAATATTGAAGCTGTGTCATCCAAGTGGAAGTGACCGAGTCGAACGTGGCACCTCCTTACGAGCTGCGCGTCGGCAAACAGCTAAAAGAGCCTTTGTAAAGCAGTAGTTCTAGTAAATATTTGCAAGTAACTACCCCCGGGTCCTAGAATTGCACATTTCTTTCATTTTTGCCTTGAAACTTTTCCCAGCTCTTTCAGAGTTGTAATTCCAAAATGTCTCGTGAGCATCCGTGATGTTTTCCAGATTTGAGATACGACACAAGACTTCCATGAGCTACTTTTACTTTACTCCTTCCGCAGTGTAGGAGGAGCATCTTAGGCGGGTTTTATGTCTCTAAGAGCCCGAGTCTGGCGGCCCCGACGCGAATCGCCGAGCGGCGCGAAGCCTCGGGAGCTGGCTGGGGGGGACAGGGTGACAGCAGCACCCGGCGAGAAGAACTGGGGGCTGCGGGAAAAGGGAAGGCCAACGTTCCAGCCTTCCAGAGGCTCGGCGTTTGCACTGCGGCAGGAAGCGAGGTCAGGCCGAGCCGCGCTCCGCTGGAATTGTTTGCTGGAAAGCCGGTCATTGAAATTTTCGGTTTTTCTTAGAAGCCTTTGTAGCACCAGGCTGTCACTGGGAAATACTGCTGTTGGGGTTTTTTTTTTTTTATGATTAACCATATTGCATTAGCACAGTGGTGAGTTAGTCAGCAACGCTTCTGAGGAAGTTCTTCCCCAGGAGGGTGGGGAGACCCTGGCACAGGTTGCCCAGAGAGGTGGTGGAAGCCCCATCCCTGGAAGTTTTGAAGGCCGGGCTGGATGGGGCTCTGGGCAACCTGCTCTAGTGGGAGGTGTCCCTGCCTGTGGCTGGGAGGCTGGAACTCGACGATCTTCAAGGTCCTTTCCAACCCTGACAGTTCTATGATTCTATGATTTTTAAGATATGAACTGGTTTTATTTAGTTTAGAGTAATTTTTATTTTTTTTTTATGTTGTGAAACAAATGACAAAATATTTCCGCTTTTTAGATGCATGTGTCTTGACCAAATCACCCCTGAAAAACCAGCTCCAGCTACTTCTGGTGTCATTTCTGCTCACTTTGAAATGCAACACCCACTAGTACTTCTCTCAGCTTTGCTCAGCCAGTGCTTCAAAAGGTTTCTTTCCAAGATGGATAGTCCCAGTTCTCATCTTTTAGTGGCTGTCAAGCTCTGTGGGCTGGATTCATCCTGCAGCTCCAGCACAGCTTGGGAATGACCTTTAGCTGATGTCTAATAGAAACCACGGTAAAGAAATGAATCAGGGCAGAAGTACCCTTGCAAAATGTAACCTTTCTGAAAATTCAGCTGTTTCATTCCATAGTGACTCAGAAACTTCCAGGGCACGGTGACAAAGCTCTAGCAGATACCTCTAACAATTCTGCTATCGATTCATCTCTAATGATTCACTAAATTTCTCAGTATGTTCCTTTGCAACTCTGAAGACTCCAAAATTTGCCCAGTCTTTAGTGCTTGCAGATGGGATTTTTCATGTTTTAGTCTGGAATTTCAAATTTTGTGTATTAGCTCGTGTTTAATGGCAGTGCGGCCTGTGAATTCGTAGTGCAAACTCTTTTTTTTCCTTCTTTTTATTTTTCTTCCCTCTCCCCTCTCCTTCCTTGCCTTCTCTCCTCCCCTTTCCTCTCCTTCCTTCTTTTTTTTTCTTCTCCTGTGAGTGGAGGTGGGTTCCAGGTGATGGTGTTTAGTGCCTTGGTTTCACCTTCAGAGTGAGAGCCACGGGGCTGGCCTGGAGGACGGCAGAACTGGCTTCCTTGCTCCTAGGCCAGCGTGTGGATAATGGCTTTTCCATATAGATCTCTGCTTCTTTTGTTTTGTTTTTCAGGAAATTGTGCTGAATATGTAATAACTTTTCAGGAATTCTCTTTTTATTTACCCAAATACCACCTATTTCCTTGAATGAACTGGAGACTTTGGGGAGAGGAACCCGTTGCTACCACGTTCACTGGGAGTCCTATATTTCCCTTGAAAAATTTTACCTGTTGCCCTGGGGAGGATTTGAATCCCATGCTCATTTACCAGCAGAGGTGGCACCTTTGAGAGCAGCAGTGTCTTTTGCTGCTGTATTATCAGTATTTTCAAGAAAAGAAGCTGTACTGTAGATGAAAAAAGAAAACCCACACATTTTTGCAAGTCCCTCAGCATACAGTGGGATGTTCCTTTGTCGTCAGTGTTCTGCCACTTGCAGCCATCTGAGCTCAGCTGTACAGTAAAATGTGACTGTTCTGAGCCAGGTTATTAAATATAAATATGAAATATATATATAAAAATTTCATTTATGCCAGTACTTCTGTTTTCTCTGACTGGATGGCGATTCCTACTGAGACGTGAAATTGTGTTTGCTATTTTTGAAGACTGTGATTAAACATCAAAACATTTCTTTCCTCATACTCCAAGTATTAAGTTCTTCCTCTAGAAAAATGTGAGGTTACAGCTCTAAGCAAGCAGAACGTGTGTGTGTAGGTGGAAATGTAAATATTCCCTGCGTCGTTAGGCAAGTGATGAAGGATTCTAAAAACCACGTGGACGTTGGTGCTCTGCTCTACCATTTGTATTAACTCCACTGTGCTGCTCACTGATGGAGACAAAGCCTCAGAGAATTACATTCAAGAGAGAAACTGTGAAGGTTTATTTAGAATTGCAGGTGGTATCAGGTCTTGTTTCAGACCCCGTTTCCCTACAGCTGGTTCTTTTGGTTAGTTGAGCGTTTTGAGTGCAGATGTCGTTGCTTTTTGGTGAAGGGTTTTCCCCTTGAAGTGGTGATTTCTGTTGTCTTTGAGGTGCTTAGATGAAAGAAATGGAGGCTAGGCACATAAATAAAGTAAAATCTTTTCAGTCTGCCTGTGTATACTGAGTTCTTTGCAGATACAGCCTCTAAAAACGGGAGAGATGCAGTGGGAGAAACTTCTGCCTTTCTTTTAGCATCCTGACTGGTGCTGTTACCGCGGGGTATTTGTAAGTTCTGTACAATCAGCTGAGCGTGTTTCCTTGCCAGAGGTAATTCCAAATCTGGCAGATAAGATGGAAGGTTATTTGATTCAGGAAATAAATAACAAGCTAAGGTAGTTAAGTGTGTTTAGGAAAAACCTGATCCAACTTTGGTGTCTTGGAGCCCTTGCACCTGTACATTCATTGTTGGCCTCTTAAAATTGCCTTCTGGGTCTGCTCCGGTAAAAACTGGTGTGCAAAATGGTAATGGAGGAGAAATGCTTGTAATCTCAACCTTTTATTACTTCTGAAAAAAATGAATTAACAGTAGAAGAAGTGATTTTTTTTATTCTAATTTTTTTCCCCTAGACACTGTCATTTCCGTACTGGTTATAGAGAACTGAGCAGTTGTATATAGATTGACTTGGTTCATGCACAGATTTTTGGTGTGGGGTGGGATTTTTTGTTTGTTTGTTTGTTTGAACCTTGTTCTTTATTTTTAATGTAAGGAATCAGACTATCCTAACCTCGCTTTGTCTTCTGCCTGGGTTTATAGGAGGTGATGGGGAAGGGAGAAGGAAATGTCAGCATTTCCTGTATCCTGTTATCTTGTGCTTTTTATGGATGCCATGGTAGCTACAGACTGAAAATTCACTAACATTTGGATTGTGTCTTGACTTGCTGTAATTGCAGATTATTCACTAGAAGCCCAAAACCACGCAGCACTGCCCCATAGGCAGTTCTCCGTGGTGCTCAAAGATTCTCGTACAAAATACTCTGCTCTCTCGTGCTGCCTTGAGCTGTGTTTTCACCGTCAAGTTGACGTGTTGGAGAAATTGCCGAGTTCTGGGAGGGCTGATCGTCACAGGGGCTGAAATGTACCTGCAGGATGTGAATTATTTGACCTAAAACTTGAGCTCTGGTGTAAAAGCAATTTGAAAATTGTAATTACAAATTTAGGACTAAAATGTCAATTATGCTTCTGTATAATTGCATCACTTACGTACCGATTTGTTCACTCGGGACGTGTCGAGTTGGGTATGCACGATAGGTTTGGAAGGACAGACAGATACTGCTTAAATGCAGTATTTAAAAATGAAAAGTGGGAAAAAAAGTTGAACTCCTGGGATGTACTCTCTTGTGAAGAGCTGGGTTATATGGCGCGATCTCCTCAATAGGGCCATTTGCACCAGTATTTAAATGTGCACTGAAGCCAGAAGTGGACATTCTACGGTAGCTGTTGTCTCCAATTGAAGCCAGTTTATTTGAAAATTTTTAGGGGAGAGTTGTGGAGTGTTGAAGCCCGATAATATTTTCCTGTTGGGTTTTCAAATGCTCTTGAATTGCTGTCACTGCTCTATTTTCCTCGTGAGACGCTGGTGCCGAGTTTGCCAAATGACAGAGAGAATTACTGCGGGGAGAGGAGCGACATGATTCCGCACCTAACATTGGCACCCTCTGCTTTTTTTTTTTCTTTTTCAGCAGGTGGTTGATGTGACCAGTTGTCCATGAATGGTTTCCAGACATGATGGCCGACCAGCCGCCTCCACTGGAAGCTACGCCGATCCTGAACGAAGTGCCACTTCTACCTCATATGGTTAATGGGGACAGCATACAACAGGCCAGTACATCCTTTCCTAAAGTCATCTCCTCTTGTGCCAGCAGTGGGAGGGAGCTTGACGTTCAAGTGTGCTGGAGAAAAGAGAAGGGAGAGAAAAACTGTTCCACAATTTGTATAATGGCTGGAAAAGGAGGAGGCTTGAAATAAAGCAGCTACGGTACTGGGTTGCAAAGCTAGAAGAGCATGTGGTTCTCAGCACTGATATCATCGGTAAAATAGAAATGGAAATAGAGATAGAAAGGAAGAAAATCACTCAACATTTAACATTGTGAAAATGGGAGAAGATTGCAAATTGGAAGGCTTGTTTGTTACGCACATGTAAATGCTTTAAAATTAAACTTCAAAATCAAAGGAAAAAATATAATTAGGGGTTGAATAAAGCACCAAAAGTTTGAAAGCTCTTCTTAAAGCTGATGTAAAATCAATAAAGATTAGCAAGTGGTTGCAGTGCTCTAAACCAAGAAGCCTGTTGCAGGGAAACGAGAGGAAAGACCTTGGCTTCCTGGTATTAAGTATCCTCATTAATAATGACAGTGCAGTGGTGAAACCTGAGGGGATTTAGTTGAAACCTGAGAGTTTTATTGGGCAGAAGTGCCTGGTATGATTAGAAATACAGACAAAAGTGAAAGCAAAACAATTTGAAGCACAACCTTGTGTAAGTTGTCGGTAAACTTGAAGCGAATTTGCTCTTTGACAGTAGGAGCCTTGTACTACAAATGCTGAGGTAATTTCCCATCATTTAGAGACAGACTTTCAGTGCTCTCAGAAATATTACAGGCATCTTGATGTTTTTTTTTCACAAAAAAAAGGTTGAACCAGATGATGTCTCAAGGTCCCTGCCAACCTGGGCTGTTCTTATAACAAAACAGAAATTTGCAAACTTTACGTGCCTAGAGTTAAATAATCAGTTTATTGAACCAAGGACAAACCCACCCATTACTTTAATCTGATTGTGTATGAAGTTAAGTGTCTGACTCTAATTGAAATAGGAATTAAGGGCTTAATCCAGAAGGGAAAATTTCCTAAAGGTTTATGCCTGAAAGTTGCATAAAATAGGCTTTGTTAAAAAAAGAAAAAAAAGGTGAAATTTTAGCCGCTGCCCAGCTGTGAGGTTATTCAGTAGGTGCTGCTTCGTGTTACCCAAGGAGGAGATCAAGTAGATCTAATTGAAGCCCAACTCCATAGCGGTGCTTGTGTCTTGCTGTAGATCAGCGTGTGGTGAACGACCCACGAGAAGGTGACAGTTGTCGAAATTTTGGGAAGCTAGTGGGGGCTGTTTGCAATCAGGAGGGGTTAAAAGAAAAAAAAGAAAAAGAAATATAAAAAATACCCGTGCAGCTCCAAGATATAAATGTAGATGGCATTTAAAGAGTAAAATTGAAGACTTGATAGTCTCCAAGACTTTTAGTTGAATTATATTGGAAATAAGAAGTATTTCTGTCTAGTGAAAAATCTTCACGGGACCGGGAACGTGATTTGATGTTCATGTGCCAACATTTCTCATTCGAACGTGTCTGTAAATAAACAACCCTGTCATTGCCGCTCTTCTTGGTGGCCCTTCTCTCACTCAAAGCTTCTGAGCCACAGTCTCCCATTTGCAAGTTTGTTTTTTAGTAGATTATTAACTTAGAAGCTTTATTCGTGTGGCTGGTTTTTAATCATTTTGGCCAAATCGCTTCAGTCGCTTTCAGAACCGAGTTCATTAGTTTCATTTTCACATAAATCTCGATCGAAAATTTCCTGGGAAAATTTCTTGTGGCGAAAAAACTTCAGCAATGGAAAGCGTGTGAGTAAGGGCTAAAAGCAAAACACTGAGCGGTGCTTCGAAATCGCTTGGTCCCAGTAGATCTGCAACGATTGCGCGGGACACCCGGAGCTGTTGACGTTCCTGTGGCTCCCAGCGCTGGTCTGGCCTCTAACTTGCCTTAGCTCGACCCTTTAGAAACACTCAAGCTTCCTGGAAATGTTCCTTGGTGGAAGGGAGGTGGAAATGCTTTTGCCTGATGAACTGTGGTGAGCGGCTGCTCTGAGACGTTGCCCCCTGCATTCCTGGAATTCCAGGCTCTGAACCGCTCCAAGCCCTGTGATTACGCCACTTAGGATCCTTTTCTCTCGGTTCAGTTCATAGCTTCCTCAACTGTTTGTGAGAACTTCAGTTAATTAAAACCCATTCCAAACATCTGGCACCTGCAGAGGCTCGGAATGGCTAAAAGGATCCTTTTCCTGCCTCTGAATTTTCTTTTCTGGAAGATGAGGTTTGTTGTGAGGTTTCGTAGCTGCCGATGAAGTCGGGTCTCCTGCTGGTGTCCATCCCCAGCTGCCAGCAGACCTGAGCTCACCTGGTTCTTTGTGCTCTGTCCTTGTCCATTTTCTTATTAGAAAATTAATATCCTTTCTCTCTCTCTCTCCTCCTAGAAATTCAGTAGCATCGAAGTCGTAAATTTACTTAAATACCCAAATGACAGATAAAGCTTCAGCGTCTTAATTATGCCATTTTCAAAAGTCTTACCTGCCAGCTCTCCTTCTGGTGGAACCATAAGACATGTTACTGACCAGCTGGATGGCATTTGCAGGGGTTTTGGGTGTTTTACTGATGTCCAGAAGCAACTTACCTGCCTGAAGTAAAATTCTCCTATCCTGTGAACTTACTGTAGCGCGGCCCGTGTTCGTATCTGCTAATAAAATATTATGTTAGCAGTGTGCAGGAGCTTCTAAGTCAGGGTTAAACAGCATTTAACAGTCTGTGCCTTTGCTGCTTTACAACATTTTAAACGTAAAAGATTTGTGCAAACCCTCAGCCTCTCTGCGTTGAAGTTGCACACTCGAGAGCAGAGGGAGAGAGAAGCGGGAGCCGTGAGCTGTAAATTCAGGAAACCGGGGTGTGTTTGCACTTACTTTCTTCCACACCAGCTGGAGAAACGGGCTTTGCTTAATGGCACCCTATTTTATTTCAATTTTTACATCAACCTTTCATCTTTATAATCTACCTGTCGCCAGGATGGAATTTTAACTGTGCATCTGTGAATTCTTCCAACCCTGGATTTTACTAAAAATCAGACCGGTGACTACGTCCTAAGTAGAACATCCCTGCAAAATTCCTGTAGTGGAGTTGTCACATTCCAAACAAACTGAAGCACAGCTGCCAGTATTTTACAATAAGCCTGAAGCACGTGCTGGGAAGAGGGGGTGGGAGGAGGTGATGGTTTGTTACCCAGCACAAGGGAACTGGTGCAGCCCGAGGAATAATTCTGGCAGATGTCCACATTGATTTGTGTGAGAGTGAGTGTGATCGTGGCCAAATTGACTTGCTAGCTGTAGTACTTTAGCTACAGGGTTACACAAACGAGAAAATACAGCATGGCTGAGTTTTGGGTAAAGCATCTTTTTTTTCTTTGGTTTATCTTTTCTGTCTTTTAATGTGTGTTTATAGTCCTGATTCTGCCAATTTAGCCCTGAAACTGAAATAATCTCCTAGGCCAAGCTTGGAAAGCAAGGTGAATTTTAGGTGATTTATTGCCTCAGGGAAAGGAGAAAAAGCCATGTGAAAATATTGAAAAGAAAAGCTTAATTAATGATGGCAAGTCGAGCAAGGGAAGTAAGCAGGAAAAAATACTAATTATGTAAAACTATTGTTTTTATGCCAGAGCATGAAGAAATTTCACTCTGCCCATCAGGGTTTCTCGTCTTGCTTTTTTACTCTCTCAGGTTGCCAAAGTTATATTGTCCTAATCTAACATGGGTATAAGGAAGAGATGTTTGGGGCTTTTTTCCCCCCAAGGTAATTCCTAAAATTAACAAAAAAACCCGCATCTCTTTGGTGTTTTGTTTTCTACAGGTTATTCTTGTACAGGTAAACCCAGGTGAAACATTTACCATCACAACTGAAGATGGACACATTCAATGTATTCAAGGTAAAGGAAAAAAACCTTAAATGCTGAATCCAAAGATTTGGATTCTGCAAATGGCCCAGAGTTGCTGCCAGTATTTGTTTCTGTAATGTCAGGTATGGTTTGATAGGTTCTGCACTCTCATAAATCACATTTTTTTCAGTCTGTGCTTAAAGCACAAATGAGCACCAGGAAATTGAGAAGATTCCCTGCAGATTTTGCTGCTGATTTCTAAAAAGCTGGTGTCTCAGCTGGTTTTGTAATGATCCCGGAATAACTGTCTTCTCAGAATTTACATGAAATTTAGTCCACGCAAACCTAAACACCTTGAATAGGTGCCGTGTGACCTCACTGTGCTGCCAGGTAGTGGCGTGAGCAGCTTGATGGTCTCATGGGAACCTTTGCTCTTCTCTTGGGTTGGGCTTGGCTTGATCATCCTGAAGGTCTCTTCCAACCAGAGTGATTCTCTGGTTCTCTTTGTGTGCCTACAAAGTACTTTTTACCTTCTGGGTAAGTGACAGATCTGCAAATCTCAGCCAGGTCAAAATATCTCCTGTAAGTCACGTTGAATTTATCAGTCCTTTCCATTCTTGGCATATTTTTCACCGTTTCAAATGATGTGATATAAAATATGTCCGTTCTGCTTTCATCAAATCCAAGCCAGGAGTCCTTTCTTGTGGCTTGATGTGAAAAATATTACGTGCCAGCGTTGTCGCTACAGGCCTTTCACTCTATCACGAAATCAGAGCTGCAGTCTCTCTATGCTGATTTTTGTACAATTAAAGAAAAGCTGTTGGCTACATAAATGTGGGGGTTGGGATAAATCTAATCTGTGCTTTTTGTTGAATGGGTGTGCAGTCACACTTGCGTTCAGCAATATCAGCTGCAATTCTGGATGATTCCAAAGAGTTACTAAATCATATTTCATGTCTATTTGGAATGTGGAAATGAGTTATCCCTCAGTGATGTAAAATTACATTATTTTTCTTGATGGAAACGTGGTCTGGTCACTTTTTGAAATTTTTAAACTCACTGTCCTGATGGTTTGTCTCCTCGCTGAGTTTTTAATTGAATAGTTTAGACCTTGCTTCGAAATCCACCTGTCTAAAAGTAGGTCTGTAAATACAGGGTTGGATGTAGTTACTGGTTCTTCAGGCACCAAAGTTGAGCCATCAGCTCGGGGAGGGCGGGGGGGAAAAGTATCTTGAGTTTGTAAAAGCCTCGTTTGTTTGAAAAGTGGCACCTTATTACTTCTCAGGTCCGGCACATGTCCCGATGATGTCACCAAATGGGTCGATGCCGCCTATCTTTGTGCCTCCCGGTTACGTATCTCAGGTGAGCTTTTATTTATTCTTACATTTTCTTAGTCAGTCTCATCTTTCAGTGTGTTCGTGGGCATGGCTTTTTAAGGATGAGGCGACTGATTATTTTATCTGGAACAGCTCTTCAATTTCCATTGAACTCATCAGCTCTTCAACTTCCTTGCTTGTAGGATCTGCCGCCTTCTGTTCACTTAGTGACATTCAATCTAGTTTTCAGGATTCATTTTTTTTCAAATACTCCCCCAAGGCAGTAAAAGGTGACTTGTAGTAAGAGAGTAGATGGCTCTGGGCTGTCTTGAGCTCCATGAAGAGGATCCACCTCTCAATTTTATTTCAGTCCCGTTCTCAAGGTGAAAGCGAGAGCCTGGATCGTACAAACGCTCGCAGTTGAGCACAGCCCGTTAAGTGTCACCCTGCTGGGTGTAGTCAGGGGGTTAATTCTGCAAGAAACAGCCTGATGGGAGCACAGGTCGACACTGAACGTGTCTCACACATATGGTGGACAGGAGATTTCTGTTTCTTACACTGAGCTTGTACTGGTCATGTCCCAGTATCGTTCTCTCTTCCATCCCTTAGGTCTTTGATTTTTATTTTTTTTTTCCTGGTCCGCCTCAGCTATTTCTCTTTAATATCTTCTTATAATTCAGATATTTCTCTTTTAATATAACTTTATCCAGGTTTTCAATACTCCTTTCTTTACCAGCTCTGATCTCCTTAACATTTAGCAGAAGTGTGAGGAGGAGGAGGAGTGTTCATGTGCTAGTGACATGTGCCTCTGGAAGGAGCAGGACTCTGGGCTTCTCTCCCAGCTTTATTTTTCCATTTGCACCAATTTGTTTTCACTCCTCTGGGTTGTTGAGTCCTAGTAGATCAGACCCGAGTGTGGTATTTGAACTGTTATCAGATAGATTTGAAGTTGCTTTAGTTTTTAAATTATCACATTTTTCAAAGGAAATGGTGAAAAAGAAACGTTGAAATGGCCCAGGCTGAGTTTCTCATTTTCTAGTGATATTCAAAATGAGGCGTTTTCTGAGTAGTCTTGAGAACCTTGTAACTATGTTCCTGTGTTCCCCGGGCAGTTGGTTTTTTGCATACAGCTGCCTCTGCATTTTATGCTTCTGCTATTAGAAGTAGGTACTTTTTGTGCAGACCCTGAAGAAAGACCTCCCAGATAATTTATGCATCAGTAAGAAATCGAGTCTCCAGTGCAAACAGTCTACAAAGCACTGGCAAAGACTCGTGTCCACAAACTGAAAAATACATTTGTCCTTCGCTTGGAATCAGGGGAGTTTGGTTTCCTTTGGTCATCATCACAGGGATAGAGAAGTTTGAAAACAGCTTTAGATCAGAGCTGGAGTTACTTGTTCTTGTCAGTAGGTGAGACTTTAACTCTCTGTTCCCAAACACGTCTGGAGGAGCCCAGAGATGATACATTGGTTTGGTTTTTTTTTTTTGCCTGCGTGGTATGAAGCGAGTCAGTCGTGGAAAAGGGGACACAGCAACTTCAGACTCTGAAATCCCGTAGAAATCTTACGGCATTAATGGATCTACCCCCAAACTGCACCATGTGTTGCTGCTTAATCCAGACATAAAATAGAGTTCACAGAGCTATCAACATTTATGGAGTTTTGACTTGTATATATGACAAGTGTGCGTTACAATATCATGCAGAGTAGTTCAAGTGGTGCGTTTAGTCCTGTTGATGAACCAAAAAGCCCCCCAACGTTGTTTCTAGAACAAAGTATTCGCTGTACCCTTAGTCTTAAGTGACTTCCTGTCATGATTTTTTAATTTTATTTGAAGTCTGTTAAGAATTGCTACCAGTGCAGCTGACCGAGGGCGTCTGACAGCTGAGCTCTGTCAGAGCAGTTTGTTGAGTGGACACCTTCTGCTTCCCTTCAGAAGAATAACTTCTCCTTAGTTTGCTCCGCCTTTTGCTGAGGAGCTTTTTCAAGATGTACTTTTGGCATAAGCAATATTTCAACATCCGTAATGCCTTCTGGGCCAGCTGGGAAGCGCTGCAGAGAGTTCCTTAGGGCCAAACTAAATATGCTTTGCGAGAGGATCTCGGAGGAACGAACAGGATAAAACACAGGGCCTGTGCCTGTGTAAGAGCTTTCTTTAAATGCCTGAAAATGTGAATCGTGTATATTTTACTGACAAAGCCCCACATAAATAGGGCTGGGTTTCTTTTGCGTGGTTTACTCGACGGATTGTATGAAAAAAAGTGAATTTTTTTGCATCTGGGTTTGGTGTGCCAGCCTGCAGCTGGAACATCCCCTCCTGTCCCGTCCCGTCCCCCTGGCTTTCATCCACGGATAATGTTTTGTGCTGGCTGCGTGATCCAGCCCTGTTAATACTAAAGCATTTGTGATTTGCAGCTTTAAATGCAACGTGGAGGAGATGACCAATGTAGAAGGAAGGAAACCTAAAGCTGCAGATTAATGTTACGCCAGCCTTAAGAAAAATGCCTGGTTTTTCTGCTGAGACTTGATTAATTTTGAAGGGACAATTTGCCTTTAATAGTGAATATTTCTCTATCATTGATATTTATTTTCGCAGTTACGTTGGTCACACCTCTTTAAGTTTTTGTGTGAGGAAGAGGAGACAATTGATTTGTTGTCTGCCTTTAAATAGGATTTAGCACAGTCTAGTTTGCTTCTCAGTCAGACTTCTCATTAGATACAACCCAAACTTCATGGCCACTGAACTTCTGTAATTGTGGCAGAAGCAACAAACTGGAATATGACCGGATGATTTCTCTGACGGTTGACTCAGGAGCCTCTGACTCCATCAGAGCTGTAGGCGCTGAAAACTTAATCTCTCAGATAATGCAACTGGACTGTAGTCGCAGAACGACAGCGGGTCGGTGCCGATGTCCCGTGTCTGCTCTGTGAACCCCTCCTGGAGAAAGGACCCTGCAAACCTCAGCCTCTGGTTCTCTCTCCCAAGTGTCTTGAAGACAAGACTAAACTGAGGATCGTTTTCCTTTGGTATCATCGTGGTTCAGTACATCTTTTTGTGAATTCTGTTCTCATGGTGTTGTTTGACCTTGTCTTCTAAAACCTACGTTCTGTCCAAAGTATCCTCTCAGTTTTAAGATTTAGAGAAGTGTTATTGTATAAAAATGGAACAGATTTAAGATTTACCGTCGGAGCAGCAAGACATTTGAGATGTTAACGTGTTTTATGCTGTCAGAATGCCCATCTCTCTTGCCAGTTGAGGACAGATGCTCAGAAGCGTTGTGTGTACACCCAAGGCACGTACCATCGCAGCATCCAGACTTCAGGCACACAGACAGGTTCCGTGTCTGAATCCTCGTAGCCGGTGGCGAGCGTGAAACATTTTGACGTTTTGACTGGAGTTGGATCATAGTAGAAGCTGACAGAGCTGACCTGGAAGTCTCTGTACTCGCCCCCGGCTGGGAACGCGTGTGCAGCCGTGTACCACAGGTCACACGTGCCCGCTACCTGTGGCACTCGGGATGTGCTCACAGGCAGCTCTTCTGACTGTAATTACGAGCAGACTGGGAACTACCCCCCGAGCAGTTCACGTGGCTTGTTTAAAAGCATATACATGTTATTCATAAATTATAGGTTGCCTATAACGTGTGAGGCTCAGCCTCTTAAAACTACCTGAAACTCCAGTTTATTCCAGTAACTCCTCCTGGGTTTCCAGTGGAATTCATTTTGCTGTGTGCGTCGCCGACAGCCGGATTGTGGGTATAAATGCAGGCATAAAGATTCTCCATTAAACTTTAGGATATTTAGAGGATTGTGGGTATAAATTCAAGCATCAAGTTTCTTCATTGATTTTACAATATTTATAAGATTGTGGGTATAAACTCAAGCATAAAGATTCTTCATTAAATTTACAGTATCTATAAGGTTGTGGGTATAAATTCAAGCATAAAGATTCTTCATTAAATTTACAGTATCTATAAGGTTGTGGGTATAAATTCAAGCATAAAGATTCTTCATTAAATTTACAGTATCTATAAGGTTGTGGGTATAAATTCAAGCATAAAGATTCTTCATTAAATTTACAGTATCTATAAGTTTGTTACTGTGCTAACTTCTCATTTCTTACGTTGCACGACAGGTGGTGGAAGAAAACGGAGTCCGTAAAGTGGTGGTGCTGCCACACTCGGCTGAATTCCACCCTTCCATGCATCCTCCTCCTCCTCCTCCTCCCCATGTGCCGCATTACATGCATCACCACCACGCTTTGCTTCCCCACCCACCTCACCCAGTGTACCCTCCGGTTCCTGGGACGGGAGAGCTGCCACCACAGTTCATTCACCAGCACCCCCCACCGCACGTGTTCCAAGAGCAAGGTGAGGGCGCAGGCGACGTTTCAACACGCGAGGTGACCTTGTTTCGCTCGGGGCATCAGGATTGAGACGACCCCATTCCGTCAGGAGCTCTTCCTACACGGACTAAATCACACCTTTCTGTGATTTTGGTGCTAGTTCTTAGATAAGCTCCCTGAGCCTTATGCGTGTGTGTTGGGGTCTCTTAAAATCCACTCGTGAGACCATAGCGGGGAGCCCGGTCTGTCGGCACTCTGGATATGCAGAGTGTGATTGTATAAAATTTAAATCTGCTGCTCTTCTAGTTTTAAGGATTTAATGCCAAAGCAGCAACTTAAAGAGTTCTAACACCCTGTATATTTTTCATGAATCCTTATTTTTGTTACCGTGTCACAGAAATGCTTCTTTCTTTCTCTAAACCCACGCTGTCCAAAACTGCTGTGTTTTGTCACAGCCTTGGCATGAAGATTTCATTCAATTCACTACATGAATATGTATTTTTGACTAGACAGAGTCCAGATATGACTGGAAAGGAACTAAGAACAACATAGACAGAAACCAAAAGCCGTAGTAATCCATGGTGGAGGGTGAAGTGCAGGTGCACTCTGTTTAAAAACTGAAGGAAGCGATACTGCATTGGGGTCACTGCTGATTGAAACCAACCTCCCTGTAGAAACAAGCATTTAACACAGAAAGGAATTAGACTGTGTAAGAGCAATCGCTGTCTCTCAAGCTTAAATTGCTGATTAAACTAATTTGGTTCATGTCTAGGGTGACATATTCAGTAGCATTCAAGGTGTGTTATAAAAAGTTAGTTTGGGTGCTAAATTTGCTTGTGCTTTTTTGAAAATGTGACTGTGGCTGTAGCAGGGGAGAAGGGCAATGGTGAGGCATCGTGAGCAGCTAAAAGAAGAGAAAGACCTGAAGAATTAAATTGAAAACAAAACAAAAAACTCTAAACTCAGCAAGTGATCAAAAAGAATGTTTAAGAACAAGGAAAAAACTGCCCAGTTGGAAGGAGTTAAATAGAAAAATGGACGTTTACTTGCTGATATTTTGCATATCTTACTCTGTAGCGCTTAACTAACATTGACAACGTTTCAAAACACGAATTAAACCGCCAGCACGTTCTTCTCCTACCTGGGCTTTGTGCTCATACACTGGTTTAAACCCAGTCCATAGGCTCTGCCAGTCAGCAGGGCCATACCCGCTGTTTCTGCCCCGTTGCTACCCCAGAGGGACCCGAGGATCAGCCGTGAAGCTCCCCAAGTTGCCTGGGTTTTCAGGTTCTGGCTTTACTGTAATTATTCTTCCAACTTAAGAGCATTTCTCAGCTGTCAGATAAGTTGTTTTAAGTCATGCAATGAGTTCTCCTTCCTTTGTAGAACCCCGTTCTCATGGAAGGACCAACTTCATTCAGCGAGACGAAAGGAGTCTCAAAATGCAAGAACACCTGAAGAAAAGACTAAAAGACAGACAAGCCAGTGGCCACACTAACAATAAACTCAACAGTCCTCCCTCTTCGCCGCATAAAGTTGTGAATTCTTCCAACGCAACGCTCCAGAATGGAAATGGAAAGGTCCAGCAAGGGGCAGGAGGACCGCTAAAGCAGAAGCAGATTGGAAAAACAAAGGGCAGTCCAGACGCAGAGATGGGAGGTAGGCTCATTGAAAGGGGTTCAAAAAAAAAAAATAAATCCAGGTTCTTTTGTAACAGAAGGTGCTGGAAGTTCATTGCAAAATAGCTTCTGAGATTTGTAAATGTCTTGAAACTCTGAAATACTTTTCATTAGGTTGGGAGGTTTTTTTGCCCTCTAGAAATAGTAGTCATGTTAAGTTTGTTGGAGAATTACCTAATAAGGTCTTCAGGAAGATTTAATTTTAAACCTTTTGTTCACTTCCCTGCCTTTTCTGACCCAGAACTGGATTAGATGATCTTTCAAGGTCCCTTCCAGCCCCTAACATTCTGTGGTTCTGTCAATATTCCAAGTGAGGATGACCTGTGGGTACTTAGATAAAAGACTTCTGGTGTCATTCTTTGTGGTACTTTTCAGATAATCAGAAATTATTTAAAATTTGAGCAACTGTTTGTACAGTTGCTGTTTGATCAGTTGTAACATCAGCCAGTGCATCGTTTCGCTCAAATGAATGTTTGAGCTTTTTAATTAAAAAAAAAAAAAAAAGAAATAAAAGAGGAACCTGACTTTGTATCTTGGGAAGTAAGTAGAGGTGGAAGCTTTTATCCAGCTTGTTTCAAGGATGAAAAATATACTTGTTTATTGAAAATAAAAAATATATATGTAATTTTAAAAATACAAGTTTATTGGAGGGGGAAAAAAAAAAGGTTTATTTGCAGGCAAAGTAATACCCTGAATTGTTTGACGTGGGCTGTTTTAACACGAAGATTCAGTGTCCAGATGTAACCCTTTGGGAACCTGTAGGAGGTCCCAGTGTGCAGTTTTGATCAGGCTTCTTCCAGACTCGGCCTGAGCCAAGGGTTTTGCACTAGAAATTCAAGGAAAGCGCAAACAATAGAGTGATAAGATCTTATTGTTGGTGTTGTTTTTTTTTAACACCTTTCATTTTTGGAGGAATGTGTGTTGTCAAAGAAGGCTCATTTATGCTCAGATGAGGAAAATACACCCTTTGTGCAGGATGCACTAAAAGGGTTTTTGTAACGCTGTTAGTTTTGGAGAGTTCATGTTTCTACCCCTCACGCAGCCAAAACAAACAGGGGAAATGAACTTTGCACAATAAGTACTATTGTTAAACTCTTAATGAGGCCAACTCCGTCTTGTGGTGGCGCTTTTCTAACAGGCTGGTTTACCCTGGGGGGTTTTTGGTAATCTGGTTTGTATTTGAAAATTTCAGAATCGGACACGGAATCCAAGAAATGTGATATTCACTTGAGCATAGGCAAGCCAGTCGTAAGTATTATCTTTAAAATATCACTGTTCTCTCTGCCTGTACTTTCTATAAAATAACGTGTTGTCTTATCGGTCTCTCTTTTTTTCTCAATGGTTTATTTTTCTTAATAGAGGAAATGTAGGATAGTTGTCAGAGTTTATAGCTGGGGAAAGGGCAACCATGCTGTGGAAAAACCACTATTGCTCAACTTTCTGAAACAGTCTGACTCAGTTTCCCAGTCTCTAAGCCAAGAATCTCCCCACCGTTGACGTTGTCGAGTGTCTGTGAGGGCTTTAGTACCTTGCAAACCAAGGGCCTGTTAAACTGTTGGAAGTCTGTCCACTCTTGGAACCATCCTTCGCTCAACGTTTGGAGCATTTAAGACTGTTGGGGGTAGAATTTACAAAACTAGGTCATCTTTTTGTGTTAGTTTTTTTAGAAATTGGAGCAAATATTCGAATATTTACAGACTTAGGAAGTTGGGAGTCTGGTGATGTTAATTTAAATGGCTAAAGGCTAGAGTTGTACTGGGTTTGTTTTGGGTTTTTTTTGATCTTGAGCCTGCTTAAGGAAACTTCTTCAGATTATCTCTACAGTAAGCGCGGGTTGTGTCTTTTGCTCCCGCTTTCCAACTGTTGTGTATTCCAGCAGTATTTTTTCACTGCTGCTTCTGACACCTGTCCTTAATGCCAGTGGAAAGCTGCGCTGACTTTGTCAGAGAAAGCTGGGAGTATGGGAATTCAGCAGCAGAAAAAACTTGGTCCAAATTTTTTAGTTATGAGCACTTAAAATCAGAGCCTTTTTCCGTCCCGTAGCTTAGTAGTTAAATATTAAAGTGATGTGAGTGCACTGTAAAAAAAATTGGGAAGTTAGACCGTCTGACTGTGCCTGGCTAGAGATCTGGTGTCAGGGTTCAAGACTCCAAAACCTGTGCTCCAAAATGAGTGACGCAAAGAGTGCAGGTGGAATAGCCAGTTTCTCTTCCTCCGCTGAGCCGGCGTAGTGTGTCTGTACCCTTGTTTGGTATTTGAAGGGAAATCCTTTCCTATGGGAGCCTAGAAATGAAAAGAGGAAATAATTTGGATTCAAATAATGACTCAGTGTTTCCACTGCAAAGGTAAAGAATTCCTCCAGCGAGGAACTTCGTAGGCAAACTAGCGACGCCGTGTTATTGACTAATATACCTTTTATTACAGAAAGCAAACTTACTTGCATTATTTATGCTTTTAATAGGTTTCTGATATACAAGCAAGATCAGCCGTTCTGTCCTGGAATCTCCCAGTTAGTTCACAGAATGGAGAGAGCCATAGTCATAGTCCAGCAGCATTTACATTTGAAGTAGCAATATCCAACAGTGGTAAAAATGGAAAATTTAAATCTGTCTATGTGTAAGTTTAGTTTCTTCCTTTAAGCACAATACCGATGTTTAAAACCATTAACCGATCAGCAATCTCTCTATCAGGAGCTGCTTGTTGACTTGCAGACCTACCTTCTTCACATGACATAAATTTTAAGTAATATCACTAAGAGTTACATGGACAATGGGAAACGTGAAAATTAAATGTGCTCTGCGTGGTTTTGCTTTTCAATAAGCTTTTATCCTTCTAAGTATAAGGAAGAGTTGTAACTCTTGTCTTTTTTTTTTTTCTTCCTTTCCCCTTTTCACAGTGGGGAAGAATTAACAATTGCACTTCCTGATCTCAGACCGGCAACTGATTATCATGCCAGGTATGTTGGTAGGAATGAAATCCTTCCTGCTTTCGTGGATATGTTGCTTACAAAATTATTGTGGCTTCATGAAAAAGGCACAATTACAAACATCTTGAGGAATATTCTGTAAAAATATCACAGCTATAGAGGTTATTGTTGCAATCTAAATTCCCACTTATCTTCTAATTTCATTCAAATGTCGCCTCATTTTCTTCTCTATTGTGTTCTCAGTCTCTTCATATTTCTCAGATTCCACCTTTAAGTTCTCCTCTGTTGATACTTCTTTAGGACACACGATGGGATTCGGTGAAAGGGATTGTTGTAGGCTGCAGGCAGCAGTGAATAAAATAATTTAGCCTTGAACGCGGATTTGCAAGTCTGCCTCGTCAGCTGGAGTTGAAGTTGCAGGAAGGGAAGTGGAAACTGGTTGAAATGGGGAGAAGCCAGATGCTGTGCTACAAGGGGACGAGACGTGACATTAAAGAATCGCCACGCAGAGTAAATAAGCTTGACTGGAGAAGGTGTTTAACTGGTCAGGGTAAAGACAAGCTGGTCAAACAAGCCGGGAGAACACGGTGATCCGGTCACAGAGGAACGCACCTGTGTGCTGGGACACGGGAGGAGACAGATTTTAAGACTTACGGAAGCAAACTCCTATTGTTAAAAAGTGCTAAAGGGTTCTGAGTGGTTTTTGAATACTCAGCACAGCTCCAGTTGCACCCTCTGCGTTTGGTTCCTGATGTCGCTTTCCATCCAGGCCAACTTGGTTCTTCCTACCGTGCGTTTGAGAAGACAGTATTTCTGAAAAACAGTCAAGTCAGTGCTCTTCAGAGCCACACTGCTCTAGAGATTCTGTCCCATTTGAACGATTCCACTGATAAATACGCTTTTATTGCCCGCATTTGGCCCGGTTCAGGACCCACACTCTTGCACAAGTGTTGTCCGTATTTGAATCTCGAGGGTTTTTTTTAGCCAGAGGTTCATTTCAAGTCAAATACTCTGCTGCCACTTGGTAACAACTGGCTCTGGTTGTCATCCTGCCTCCCACAAGCATTTCATCCCCAAAATCTCTTGTGATTAAACACACTTCTAAAGCTGACAATGTTTTCCTGCAGTTTTCAGGTGCTAATGCGAATACAAAAGTCATTCATTCTCCTTTGTTCAGAGTTTCAGCCACCAGCAGTTCCATAAAAGAATCCATTTCGGAACTGGTGAGCTTCACTACGGAAAGCTGCGAGCCGGACTGTCCAGCTGCGCCCAAACTGGTGAACAGAACCAAAAACAGCCTGAGCTTGCAGTGGAAGGTGAGGGGGCCGAGTACGGTTAAATTAACTGTGTCTGTAGCTTAGTGTGTGCTTTAGGTGTGGGGTTTTCAGTTGCTCAGTTCAGATTGATAACTGAAATCATTGCTTTCTTCCTCTTTCTTTCACCGTTGGCTCAGGGTCTGGCTTGGAGTCGGAGGCAGGTCCCTCCAAGTATGAACTGTATTGAGTAGGAAAGTTCTCTTCCATCCTGGCACCCTTGGGAAGGTTTAGAGCATTTCTGTTTTCCCTTGGGATTCCTGGATGATAACTAGATACGACTTCACATTATAATTTTGAGTTCTTGTAGTTATTCTGACCCATTCAAAGGAAATTTCTTCGGCTTGTTTGTAGATTTAAGGTTTGGTTTTTTTTTTTAATCTGACTTTTGAATATATACGGTATCTGTGAAGACTTCTTGGTTACTTGTCTTTTTGTGGTTTTCTTATGACTACCCTTATAGCCTGAACACGATTTATAACTAAATGACTTTAATTAGTGAAATTATTTGGATAATCTGTCCTTAGAAAGTGAGAGAAGTTCCTGATTCATGTGTCATAACCAGCACAAACGTTGCTTGTCTGAATGCTCGCCTTGCTCCCTTGGTGAGCACCCAGTGCAAGGACACAAGGAAAAGCTATAAGAATATCATTTACATTATTCATAAAATAAAATTCTTTCTACATTAGTATTCTAAATGATCAGAATTAATAGAAGACATACAGGAGCCTGGAAAGCTGTCAGGGGTGAGGAATTAAACTAGTTCAAATATCTGTCAGTTTTTCCCCTTTCTAACTGAGTACGTGCGTCCGTGCCCACGGGTGTTTCCGCTTATCGCAAGTGTTTGTGGAAGAAGGGGGCTGTTCTGTGTGCCCACTGAAAATTCCTGTCAGCTTTCCCCTAAATACTGTGTTTTAAAAGGCCCTTGGAGTATATTATATTCAATTGCTAAAGTGTTGGGGTGTTTTTTAATGTGCAAAATTATTGATAAAAGGACGGCCATTTCATTTTAACTTCTTTTCATTGTCTCTTTCTTTTCAGTCCTCGAATGACAATGGTTCCAAAATAACCAATTTTCTGTTAGAGTGGGATGAGGTAAGACCTTTTCTGGTGCAATAAAAAAAAAAATCATAATGACATCTGTAGACCAATTATACTTAAAAATACTTTTTGCTTAGGTACATCGGCTATTTTCAGTGCAACTGTCCAGACAGTTTTAAAGGGACAAGCCAATTAAAAAGCTCCTATTCAAGTCTTGCAGCAATTTGAGTAGACGGCCTAAAACTCCCTCATTTGGCTCTTGATATTCAGAGCATCGTTAATTCCCGCTTTAAATGGGCGAACGGTTGGCTTTGTGCCTCTGGTGGCTGTCAAAAATACCACTCAGCTTTTGGCCGCCTTACTGAAATTTATTCCAAAGCGAGAAAAAAAACGTGTTTTGGTTTCAGCTGCAGTCACTTGTTACCGTTCTGTCAAATCCACAGCGCCAAAAAACCAAACAGGTACCTCCATCAAACTGTTGTTCTTATCAGGAGTGCTCAGGATTACGATTGGCATACTCACTGTGACCGTGAGGACGTGAGCTTTCTACATTCTTTAGGCTTACTCATTTTCTTTAATTATTATTCAGTGAGTGCAATGAAATTTAGGACAGAAAGAAGTTGAGCTTGGCAAGGAGCGTACGGTCCCCGTGCAAGAAGTGACTTGGGTTCTTCTCACTCTTTTTCAAGGGGAAGAACGGACCCTTCAAGGAATGTTACTACGGGCACCTGAAGCAGTATAAACTTACCAAACTCTCTCCTTCTACAAAATACTCCCTCAGATTAGCTGCTAAAAATGACATTGGAATGAGGTAACGAGCAGAACCATACCGTTTCTTTTTCTCATCAGCTACCTCTGCTGCTGTTAACCTATTTTTAACTTTTTCCAGCGGGTTCAGCGAGACAGTGACGTACTACACGGCGGGAATTGTCCCGCCAGCCCCCTCGCCCCCCGTGCTCCTTGAAGCAGGAGTGACCTGGCTGGCGGTGAGGTGGAGCCCCCCGAGCGGGGTGTCTGCAGATGAATCCCTCACTTACACTTTAGATGTGGAAGAAGAAGGTTCCGTAAGTGCTGGTGTTCGTTACACATGCGAAAACCCCCCTCCACGCGGCGGCGCTTTAACGACAAAAATAACTCTCTGGTTTAATTTCAAATAAAACACTGCCCAATAGCACAACAGTTGGCAGGTATCGCGGGTTTTCGTGAAACAGCGGTCGAGTTCAGGCTGAAAAAAAAAAAATGGAATCGGTCTGATCTGGATTTTCTTGTGGTAAATCGGTGACTGCGCGCGTTCTTCTTTTCCCCTCCTTTGCAGGGTTACGGTTTCCAGCCACAGTACAATGGAGACGAACTCTCATGCACTTTAAGAAATCTGAGGAGGAGTACATCCTATAAGTTTAGGGTTTGTACTATGTTTTGTTTCTGGTTTAATTCGCACGGGAGGGTTTTCTGGACTTCTGGCATTTTCATACAGCTAACGTAGTTTCTGTGGAGACAGCAGCAGAAAATTACCTGTAGTACTTTTGCTGTTACAAGAGATTCTGGTGGAGTCATAATACAAATCAGATTTTTTGAACGGGCTCATTTTGTTTTCTTTTAAATTACTCTCTTTTGTTGGGATTGGTTTGGGTTTTTGTCTTTCGTAGAAGACTTTTGTAAATCAACAGGATACTGCTTGTCAGTAAATCAGGCATTTATTCTGTATTCCATTCGTTCCTGAAACAGCTCTTTGCCTACAACAGCGAAGGAAAAAGCAGCCCTAGCGAGGTGGTAGAACACAGCACCAATCCTGACAAACCAGGACCGCCAAGTAAACCGGCTGTAAAGGGCAAGATCCATTCGCACAGCGTCAAAGTTACGTGGGGTAAGTGGCCTGTTGTTCACACACGCAGAGGCAAACTCGGGCTGATTACTTGTCTCTGCAGACATCCTTATTTCAGGAGGAACACTTGACATTGCCCCAAAATTGCAATTTAGTTTGGTTTGGGGCCGCAGTACAAAAACAATGCTTGCTTTGTTTGTTTTAGTGAAGTAGCCAATGCTGTTGGAATAGCCTCTGGGTTTACTGTGGTGCTTAAATAATTTTCACGTGCTCTTAAAAAAAATAAAAGATGATACTAGAAATTGGCAGTATTTTCCTAGTTGCTCTTCTTTCTGGCATGATCACAATTATTAATGGAAAAAAAAATCCTGTTCTAGAAACCATATTGTGAACACATTAAGTACAAGGTTTGAGTTGAGCTTTCTGCTTGAACACATTCTGTAGTGAATGAATGTGTTCTCTGAAGAAGCTGATGACAGAATAATGCATTGGTTTTGAATCTTTTGTAATTCAAGATGTTGCTTTCTTGCAGAACCACCCAAAGATAATGGAGGATCAGACATTTCAAAATACTTTTTGGAGCTCTCAGACACATCAGTCGGTAAGCAATGGTCTTTCAGTGCTGATTGAGCCCGTCCTAACTCAGGGGACCGATTCACTGCCCATTTAAAGGTTGATTTTTGCAAAAGTTTAGTAACATGTTTTCTTTCTTTCCTCAGGAGGTAAATGGGACACTGTCTACAGTGGTTCCCAGAGGGAACATGTGTGTGACCACCTCAAGCCTGGCACTTCCTACAGAATGCGAGTTTATTGTGTCAGTAAAGGTGGTGAAAGCCAGGTGAGAAAAAAGGAGAAGAGATTTCCTGCTGAAAGCCATTTCTAGTGATGTTTTAGTGAAATGCTGGCTTGGGTTTCCCCTCTAAAATATTCTGTATTTGCTGCCAGGCTTCGGATGTCCTGACTGTTACGACATCAGCTGTTCCTCCCGGCCCATGTCATCCTCCGTGCCTGGCAGGCAAAGCTAAGCCCAAGGAAATCACTTTACAGTGGGGTAAGCTCTGGTGGTGCTGAGCAAAATGCTTTCCTGATTTTAGATGTCATAACAGAAATGAAAAATCTCCAGAACTCTTCAGGGAAAAAAACAAACAAAAAACCATCCATGTAGTTCCTGTCCTTAGCTTTTTGGCGGTTTTAAGATGACCAAAGCTTGCTAACTACCTCTGGTTGATGCTGATCCGTGATCTGACCTTCTGGTGATACAGGAAGTTACACTGGTTTTTGAAGGGAATGTGTGGAAAATATCTGAAAAAGCCTGTTGAAGGGCATCTTAAACTAATCTGTTGGTATCTGGGGAGAAAATAGCAAGCTTCATAAAGTGTTTCTGCTCAAATATAGGATAAAAGCCTGTGCTCTGACTTTTAGAATTCATCTGACTCAACTTTTCACTTGAGAAGGCTCATTAGACACAGTTCAAAAGTAAAAATTGCTTTGTGAATTTCATAAGGGGCGGGGAGAAACAATCTCTTTTTATTTCCTAGGCCCACCGTCTGTAGACGGAGGTTCTGACATTACAGAATATAGTCTAGAGATGGCAAACTCCGAACACGATGAACGCAGACAAATATACCAGGGTCCAGCATCCGAATACGCGGTGAACAGTCTGCTTCCAGGGAGAACATACTGCTTCTGGATACGAGCGGCCAATAAAGTCGGGGTAACGGCTGCGCCGACGAGATCAAATCTATTTTTACACGAGAGATGTAATGACACAGTTGTCTGAGCAGCCCGGTGATGTTTGTAGCTTCTGTCTTAGTTCAGTTGAAGGAGCAAAATTTCCTACAGCGTAAAAAAATCAGATTTAAGAAGTTAGGGCTGAAGGGAAGGACTGAAGGGCCCTGCCTGAGGAGTTGTTCACTGTGTGTTGAATTTCTGTTGTTTACTGAATTACCATCAGTGCCAGGTAACCAGTCCAGAGTTAGTGCCAGACGTTCCCTTACTGGTTTTGGTCATTTCTTTGACTGTGGTATAAACCCTGCCCTTCGGGCTGTGAATAACCCTCGGTGTTTTACAGTCAGCGTGGGCTCTGCAGGTGGGTGGGGTGGGAATAGCGTTGTGGAGAGAGGGAGGGTGTTCACGTAACCCCAGGTTTGAACAAAGTTGGGATGAATGTTGGTTGCATAAAAGTCTTTCTGAAACGGCGCCAGGCTGCTGCTGGAAGCCAGCTCCTGACGACAGGGAAGGAGGAGTTACAAAACCGTAGCAGTGGAAGTCAGGGGGAGGACTGTAGATATATCCTGTTAGGCCCAGGGCCAGTTTATAAACTATCCGGAAGGAATTTTAAACGGTGCTGTAGAACTAAGCGCTGAACTCTGCTATTTATTTCTCTGTCCAGTTAAAAATAATTTGTTTTCTTCAACTCGTCCCCTTACACACCAAGTTTTCTCTCTGCTGCTGTCGCTGTGTTCATGCGGTCGTTGTTTTCTTGCAGTTTGGCCCCCACTCTGACAAAGCAGAGATCTCTACAGCTCCAGGACCCCCTGATCAATGCGGCAAACCCCTGATAACTTGCAAAAGCGCAACGTGCGCTGTGGTTTCCTGGGAGGTGGGTGTTAATGATTTTCAGTAATGGCTTTTAGAATTGTAGTGACACTCCTGCGATACACAGAAACAACAGAGGTAGAGGTGGAATATTTTGAGCATATCTCTTTGTAGGGGTGTACGTTGATTTTTGTACGTTTTGCCAGCTGCGAATTTCCATCTGAGCTGACTGAATTGGGCGGCATTTAAACCTCCTGGTGGTATGATACCTAATATATAATGTATTTTGTTCATCCAAGTGGTAAGAGACTGTGAATCACCCCAAACTCAGCTCTGAGCTGTGGTGGTGTTACAGCCACGTGTCGAGACAGAAACCTTTTAACAAACTGAACTCACAGCCATGCCCTTGGCCGTGGTGGAGAAGCCCTCGAGTTTCAACCCCAGGGCTTCTCCGCTCTGTTGTAGTGTCACAAGAGTTCACACTTGTGTGGTGAACGTGTGTGTGTGGCAATAGCTGAAAGAAAATGTATCCCTGAAACCCACAGAGCCCCTCGTGCAATGGTGCAGAAATCAGTGAATACAGACTGGACTGGGGACAGGCGGAGGGATCCATGCACATCGTTTACACCGGCTCCTGCCAGAGCTACGAACTGAAAGGCCTCACACCTGCAACCACCTACTACTGCAGAGTCCAGGTAGGAGAAGCCTTTTGTTGTGTGGTCCTAAGTGAAGGAAGGCCCAGGGACGTGCTGTTTGAAGAAAAACTTCAGCTAGAGATGAATAAAATCAGGTGCTGTCACCTACGAATGCGGTACGGAAGGTCACTGATAAAGACGCTTTCCCTTCTCCCCCCGTCCCTCCTAACGACGCGTATCTAGAAATGAAACTCAGATCTGGTGCTGGGTTAAATACCAGACATTCTGCTGTAATTACATTTTACTGGGGAGATTTCCCATTCTCTGCCAAGCTGCTTTTAATAACCCCCCAGAAGGAAGCTGGGTAGGTGTGACTGGGCAGAGAGAGAAATGCCGGTTGGGTCACCAGTACGTGGTCTGTCTCTCAGGCCGTGAACGCCGCTGGAGTGGGGTTGTTCGGCGAGACCGGTGTGGCGACCACCCCGGCGTCGGTGCCTGCGGCCGTCTCCGTGCTACATTTACTGGAAGAAGATCAATTGGAACTTTCTCTTCCTTTATCGACGTGCCTTGCGATTCAATGGGATGAACCGTGTTGTCACGGCTCGGAGATCACTGGGTATAATGTAGAATATGGGGAGAAACAGCTGGTCGCTGTTGGAAGGAATACAAGCCACGTCCTTGAGAATCTGCTGCCTGACACTCTGTACAGGTAATAATGAATTGCTTTATTCTGAAACTATACTTGGTAGGATTTTTAGTTAATTTGAGGGTAGCGTTTGAAATTTTTAGAGCCATTTTTCGTTCAGCTTACAGGCTATTTCACAGTATTACAGTATACCGGGTTGGAAGAGACCTCAAGGATCATCTAGTCCAGCCCTTTAAGCTAAAGAAATAGAGTTTAAATGAGATGGGCCAGCACCCTGTCAAGCTGAGCCTTAAAACTGTCTAAAGTTGAGGAATCCACCACTTTCCTTGGAAGACTATTCCAATGTCTGATTGCTCTCACCGTGAAATATTTGCTTAATTCACCCTGCAACTCCAAAAGAAAAAAAATTCAAATTGCCATATCCAGCGTCAAATGATGATGTTTTAGCAGCAGGAGTTAACAGGAACATTCTGCCTCAAAGCCAAGGCTCCATTCTAGGTTTTCAGGGCTGCATTCTAAGTTTTCTGGGTTTAGTATTTTTATTCTGAAGCCATTTGTGTAAGGGGGTGATCGAAGTCTCACCAACAGGGGATGACTGTGGGTTCGAGCAGAGCGGCTCCTCGGTGAAAGCTGATTTCAGATCATGAATCTTCAGTGTTGGTGGGAGGCGAACAGTTGAGGTTAACGGGGAGGACCCGGGCGCTTGTTCAGTGAACAGAATAAAGCTGAACAATGCTGAGAAACACTGGGACCTCCTCATGTGGAAAGCGGTGTAATTATGTTGACTTGTTCGGCAGTAGGTTGGTTTTGTCATTAATTTCTAACTGCTTTTTAATCGCTTTATTTGGAGTTCTACTCCTCAGAAATTTTAACTCTTGCTTTATTACTTAGTGGGGGTTTTTTTCAGTAAATTAAACACAGAGCTGCTCTTCTCACCCTTCTAGAATTAGAATACAGGCCGTGAACAGCCTTGGAGTTGGTCCTTTCAGTCATTCCATTAAAGCCAAAACGAAACCACTACCTCCCGACCCCCCTCATCTTGAATGCGTCGTCTTCAGCTACCAGAGCCTTAAACTCAAATGGGGTGAAGGTCCGAGCAGAGCTTTAATTACCAACCCTACCCAATTCAACTTGCAGATGGAGGACAGGTTTGGCAGGTAAGATCCTCAGAACGTTAAGGATATCGCTGCTTTGTGACGTCAGATCGAGTTTTTTAAGAACGTTTTAAGTATTCTCGCTTCTGTGTGCACCAGAAGCGATTGGGGCATCCCAAAGTTGGCCCCTTAGTTGCATTTTTGCATCCCATCTTTCAACCAGAAGCGCCGGTCGCATTATGAAATAGTAAATATTATTTAAATAGTAATATCTTCTGGTCCGCCTACACTGACAGGGTTTTTTTTTAATTTATTTTCTGGAAATTCTGAAACAAAGTCCAGTTTGCACGTAAGGAACACGGGGTTGAAAACTGTTCTTTCCCTTGAAATTCCACCTTCTGTGGGCACACAAGAGATACACAGAACCATAGAATCATTAAGGTTGAAAAAGACCTCCAAGATCATCAAGTCCAAGTGTCTTATCTCACATTCTCCCGACCACACCAAGAGCTTGCTGATGTCGTTTCAGCAGTAGCTGTGTTTGGCTGTAGCTCGGTGCCTGGACAGGCTGGACAAACGCTCTGTGCCGTAAATCCCGGGTTCCACCGGCGTGGATGGCGTGTGGTGCTGGTGAAAGGCACGTCATGAACCACTGGTGACCACCGTGGAGCTCAAGCTGCCCGACATTCCTCGTGCACACACCTGGAAAGCTGGGGCGCCCAGAACGGATTGTCACTTTTTTACGAGCTGGGAAACTTTTATGATACCGAGAGACAAATTTGTGATGACTGAATAATTCCAATTTGTGATTTTTTTTTTTGATTTTTTTTTTTTTTT